>CCAG010013960.1:0-220859 GCA_001077435.1 Glossina morsitans morsitans | reverse complement strand
ACAAAAATGAAATTTTAATTTTCTACTTAATGACACAACATTAAAATATCATTCAAGACACCATCATCCTAAAAATATGCTACAAGAAAGCATTACATTCGCTTTCGTTGCTCATCAAGTTATATTCTTGTTTGGTAATTTTTCACACAGAGACTTTTATCCCAAACCAAAATAAATAATTAAAAATAAATAAAGTAAAAAAAATGTTTAGATGTAAATTAAATTGTTTATATAATAATATTTATAATCGCGACTTTAAGCGACAAGAAACATTTAACATTTGCAAAACATATCTATTCTGATGTATATGTTCGCCTGTGTGTCTTCTCATCTTTTTGATTATTACAATTTTTAAAGCCCTAAATTTCGAATCTACACTTACCCTACCTATCACTAATAATTTTCCTCAAGAGAAAAAAAAATCATGGAAGCAAAAATATTGGACTCGGAATAATCTTTCAATAGTCATATCTGTGTTGTCCTATAGTTGATTACAAGATAGAATGCAGATCCTTTCTCTAAGAGAAAATGTTATACATACTTTTCGATATAAGATTGTAAGCAAATCAAACCGCTCGTCATATATTAATAACACGGATAAAGTCATTTCGCAACTCATTTCAAAGATCAAATGTTACGTAATACTAACTATCACAAATATTTTGTATAATGTCCATAATCCTTTCTTCTTTGTATGTAGTATACACAAATTCGTACATATACAATATGAAAAAAAAGATAACGAAAAATGAGTTTACTATGAAGAAAGTTAAGGAAAGCAGATAAACGATTTTATTTAAAAGTTTTGGAATTTGAAATAAGAATAAAAGGCAAATTAATTAAATTTATTAGATAAGAGAAGATTTGCCTGAAGACGGGTATAGCTTTCTTAGTTATTCGCCGTAATATCAACACAAACTGACCTTTCTACATCATTTTGATTGCTTTGTTGTTTACGATCTGTCGTTTACTATTGTAACCGTTGTTGCGATGCATGGTTTTTATCACTGCTCTTGGTTTTTGGTTTTATGAAAAATTACAAACCTATAATAAATGACCTGATTTCTATTGTGCTGTAAACATTGTGTCTCTGACGGCATGAGGTCATGTTTAATCAGTTTGTTTTTTCTGTTTTTTATTCTCTTTCTCTCTTACTTTTGCTGTAAAATCTTAATTTGTCATAGATTCTCAAATGGCTGTCATCCTGATTTCGGTCCGGCATTTATGCGGTGAGAGTATAATTACTGCTGAATAAACAAAATTTCCCTGAAGGGACTTTAATGCCAAGTAATCTGTAAAATTGAAAATTAAATGTCAACTGTTTTATGTCTTCTACTTTGTAACCTTTTTATCTTTATTTTTTTTTCTCTATGTATCTCTCTCTCTCTCTATATATATATATCTGTGTCTTTCTCGCTAAATGTTAAAACAATGATTACAGTATGTAATTAGTTGACGGTGATAATTTCGAGATTATCTATGCGTTAAACAGATTATTATTTATCTAAGGAGTGGAATTTCAACTTAACTCAACTATTAATGTACATAACAATTCCTTTTAATAATATCTGATGTCCGTTCAACAGGTACTTTGCAATAGATTTTTCAATTTTTTTTCACAACTTTCTCTTTGTTTTCTCTTCTTTTTACTACTAAAGCAATAAAGTACATTTTCAATGAAATTTCTATATTCGTTATTAGAAGGCGAGAAATAAAGTTTAATTTGAATAACGAAAGGAATAATCCTTGCGTCCTCAATAAAAGTATACTTGTACCGAAAATATATGCTCTCCGAATACGAAGCAACTTAGTTCTCGTTCATTTAGTGTTTTTATTTCATGGTAAAAGTATTTATATATCTTTCCTATCTTTAAAAAAAGAAAAGGAGTGAAATCCATGCTGAGACGACCCTGTATACAAAGGGCCAATAGCAAAAGTCGAAACCTGGTGAATAAAGCGGTAAGGGTATCACGTCTGAGATCAACGCTGCTAACGATTCCTTGATGGTTTATATCAGATGGGGCGGTAACATTGATTAAGATTTGACTCAATCGCATCGGTTCGTTGTTGGTAGCATTAATTTTTTAATGATTTCGTTTGGTTGGAGAAACCCATAATGTACTACTTAGCGGATTGAACAAAACGGGCTTCTATGGATATCCAGTTGAAATATCGATGCTAAGGGTTCGCCTAGCTTACGCATTAATTACGTGCGCCTTGCATATTGTAAAGGAATTATTATTCACCATCCTTTAGGATTCAGCAGGGTTTTTCTTCGAATTGAAAAGTAAAAACTGACGGGCCGAACTCAGCTTATTCGAATTGCCACAAGCTATGCTATTTACGGTTCAAAGGGGTTGAATTTAACTTTTGCGTAAAGTTAAAAGATGACCCCTTCGCTGGCAAATGTCATCTCTTCACATGACAGCACCTATTTCTATGCGTAAGAAAGTAATATTTTGAAATCGTTACATATCGTAAGGGGAAATTATAAGTAAGTTGAATACTTTGACGTCACACCCAGCACTTTATCTTCAAAAAGATAAAAGTTTCAATATTTCGCATGGTCCGTTTTTTTTAATTTCTTTTTTAGGATCTTCTACAGAATTTACTAAGTTAATTTTTTTTTAGTTTTCAAAAGCAAAGGTGTTCTCAGGTTATCCTGTACTGATCAGTCCTTTGATCGATTTGGCTCCCTTTTATTATCAAATTGTTTGCAAAAGCTTCCAATATTTTTGTCAAATTTGAACCTGATCCATTTTAATTTTTACTACACGAAGTACGTTGACCACAAAAAGATCGATTGACATACCTATATTTATTCAGAATTTATTAGCGACCGGTAAGTATATATCAGGTTTCCGAAGCTCCCTTCTTGATGTTCCAAATGCTTTTTGCAAGAATAATATGGCTGTTCAGAGTTTCGGTTCTTACGATGAAGTCAAGGAATGAGTCGATTTGCAGATTATTTCGAACTATGAGTTCTGCTGGACAATTTGAATATTATTACTTATGCAATTCTTTTAAAGAAAAAAGTCAATTTGGGAAAAATAATTAAAGTCTATGTAATACTTCTTTTCTATAATTCATGTAAATCTGGATTTTGCTCGTTCATCTCTGAGCGTTTCACTAATAAATTTCATACCTTCCTTTGATCCAAATTAAACTTCACCGTGAAAACTCGGTACCGAAACTTTTAAGAAAGAAATTCGAAAGCTGCCTTGTCGGAGGTTATGCCCTAGTCAACTATTATTAACAATCATGGTTTAAACTTTCATCAATTTCTCGTTTGTGATCAAAGTTGTTGTTAAAGATAATAGACTTTTATGAATTTAGATATGGGAACTGATTTAGAAAGCATATAAATTTTTGAGTTCTTGGGTAAATCAAATCTTGCGGAAAATGTACTAATATAGTGTAAAACTTCATATAGAATTCTGTGTATAATCCCAATATTGCCAAATTGGGCATCATTTTTTACTCACAAGAAATGTATTCGCGAAATGTTTATATGAACATGTACAGAAATTATTTTAGAAAACCGTGAATCGAATAATAATTTGTTTTCTTGTGCACAGCTGTTTTGATGTACATACATATATGTAATTGTTTGATTAAACTTTTTTTGCTCGCTTTCGATATTATAGAAGGATTCCATACCAGAAAAACAAAATAACAATAACAATAATATGTAAGGCTAATTATCGATTGCGTTTTATCCTTCGACTTTATGGGGACTAAGCTGGGTAGAAAAATTAAATAAAGGGCCGTGCTTCAATTGTAAATGGTATGTTTTTAATACTTTACCGACCGATAGTTTCTCGCCAATCCGAGTTGTTAATAGTTTTGAACGATATCATCTTTTGAAAATATAATGCACCGAAGAGGATTGCAATCGATTCTTGTTAAATCCAAACAAGGCGGGCCATTTTGTCTGAGCATAAGGAATGCGCAGCTAATTCCCGCGAGAGTCTAAACCACAGCAGACCCGATGGCAGGGAGCATCTTCAGTATAGGGGCCGTTCGCTAAAATCTTAAGCGAAAAAGAACTCCTCTTGCTCTTTCTTGGGAAATTGTAAGGGAATAAAATTAATCTCTTTAATATTACCTTGTATTATGTTGTCTTTTTTCAAAAATAGATTGTACTCTTTTCTAACATTTGCGCTAACTTTAAAAACATGTCCTTTTCAAATATAGTTATGAAGAGTTTAAGCTATCAAGTTGATTATATAACAAAAAAAAAAAAAAAAAAAACCTGATGAGTTGCATTATTTATATTTAGCCGTTGACCGCTTAGGTTTATCTTTATATAAATTGCATTGGTGTTAAACTAGTTCTTAGAAAATGAAATGGTGCATGTAAATATATCCAAATTGTTTAATTAACGCTGTCACAGCAAAGAAATGAGGTTAGTTTGAAATATATAACACACGTAAGCGCACGTACTTATGTAATCTGAACCCGATTCGTTTGATTTACTCTAACAGAAAATTTGCATAATCATTTGGAGTAGTAAGCAGAATTACAGATAAAAGTGCGACGAGATATATACATGTGTGCATATGTATATGTTTACGTTTATCGTTGCAAATTGTAACATAATCAGTACTGAAGTTCAGAAGGATAATGTGGCGCAATTGATGTAATGAAACCATAAGAAGAGCTCATCTCCAACGTTACCGTCATCACCTTCATCATTATCATCATTATCATCATTGTAGCCATCACTATCATTTGCTATATATATATAAGCGCACACATATCAAATTGCGACGAACTGTGCTGAATCGAAAGCTGGTAGTTGTGTAATTGTATTCTTCGTTCGGTTTTTGAAATGTTGCTGAGCAGAGTATTAGCAGCGCTTGGTTAAACTTGTGTACCTGTCATTTATACTATTAATTCAAGCAAGGCGAGGGGCGCCAACTGAAGGTTTAGTATTTCAATTATATCGAAAGATCAGATCAAACTATGAAAAAAAAAAAAAAAAAATTAAAAAATAAAATAACAAAAAAGAAAAAAATAAGTGGAAAGGTCGTTGCGCTGCATTAAACAAACTGAGCTCTGGTTTGTTAAATGTCGGTATGTATGTACAACATCACGTAGCGTCGTAATAATAATGATGACGAGGATAATGATGGTAATGCTATTGAGAACTATACATACATATATGCAAATGGTGTTGTTTTTTTCTTTTCGTCGTTGTTGGTGGCGGTGTAGTGCTAATGGTGCTGCTGATATGTGTGTGGCAATGCTGGGATTTCTACAGTATTAGTATCAATGATTTGGAAACGATATGAACGCAAATAACATGACAGCAGCCAACAGCAGTAAATTGCAATGCTCCGATAAAGAAACAAACTTGCGGTTAAGAGGAGAATACTGCTCATATATGTACTTTAATCTGTTTGCTTTTAGGTCTTGTCATACAACTACTACTATTACTGCTACTACTGTTCTGCCATCCATTTGATTTTGGCCTGACAGCATTACTAACCAACCGTAACAATCAATATACGATGAGCAACGAACGAAGATTCTTACCATTTTGTATTATTTCAATCTAATCTTGTGCCTTAATAGAGGACTGAACGTCAAAGTTAGTCGACCTGAACCAAGTCTGTTTAGTTAGTTCATTCAGTCAAGTAATTGCTTACAATTGCTTTGATTGATTATTTATATATAATACTCGTATAATATTAAATACTTAATATACGATAAATGTATGCGCTGCTTGCATGTCAAGAATTCAACGATTTAAGCATTTTAACTTATTTTCGCTTTAGACTTAAAACAGAATCTAAAAAGTCAAATTTAAAATACTTTCTTTTTCATTATAATTTCACGGTATTATTGCTTTTCATTCTCACTTTCCATTATAATTTTGAATAATTGCAAAATTTACGCTTTTCTCTTCCCTCCTTTCTCTAACCCGGACGTATTTTAATCTTTCTTAAGTTTTTTGTCAAGTTTTAATTGGCTTTCCTATAAATCATTTCTATTTTTTTGTTAACATAGGAGAGATAAAGCTGCGAACCATTATATCTTATATCTTACAACGCGCGCAAGCATTTCTTTTTTCAATGATTCGAGAAATGTCCAACGAGTTTAACATTATCTTTAAGTGTCGACAATAAAACAAGAAAGGCATTACATAAGCTTTAACACAAATCTTTTGATAGCGAACTTCGGAATTAAAGAAATTATAAGTATGACAAAACCGTTGTGCCGTAAGTGTAACATGTTATGTAAGCACAGTTTACGTTTTATATAAATAATACAAGTAAAACGGTTATGGCGGACCACTAAATACCCTACACTATTTAACATGCCTTCTTAATAAGCTAGTTTTAGAGTAGATATTGCGGTTTGACTTACAGAAAGCCATAGCTTGGAACGCTTTATGTTATCATAAAAATCTGTGTGATATTTCGTGTCAATCAATTTGTGACAAAGTAACAAAACGAGTCTGTAAACGGCTTTGATCTGTTCACAAAAATACTGATGAAATTGAGAGACGTCGGAAAATACTATTCGATGCGTGTAATTTAGTCTGAAATTAATTTATGGCAATTTCGCACATTCACGGCTTCGTATTTCAATAAGTTTAGTATGTTGCTCGGCATAAAACTTACTGACCGCGCACACATCTCGAAGCCTGCGAACCCTCCCTATCTCTGCCTGTCTCTTTCCCCACTTTTTTCTGATCGTTATTCTGTTAAACGTGTAGGCGACTTCCCTTGAGCAGCTGGTCATATTAAAACAAAATCTGCAATTCGTAATCGTCAACTCCTCCACCTTTTTTTTAGCTTATTAGACCGTAAGCCTGTTGGCACCCACATTCGATTTGATGCAGGCATTTAGCTGCAAGCCTCTGTACAATCGCGTCAATGAAATATACACCGCTGTCCGAGAAAGCCATAGGCAGCGTTGTATTTATTTATATGGTTTTCGGTAACGTTCTTCTTGGTTCATAGAAATCTATTAATACGAATAAACCGTATGGAACAAACTATGTTCTCAGTCTAGTAATAATACATTTATGGAAAATTCTTGTTTTAAAATATGAGCGTTTATTTAACTTTGTGGATACATTCCTGTTTGTTTCATGATTTTCATTTCTTTACACTTTTAAAGTCATATATATTCCTCAGAACTTGAGAATCTGACACGAAAACAAGTAAGAAAATTAAATTCGGTCAGGACTGAATATTTTATACCCATCACCGTTATCCTAAAGAAGACAAAAGAAATAGAAGACCAAAATTTTCGTGCTCTATAATATGGATTGGACGCAGCTGATGTCTTCTATTTTCAACATAAAAGTTTTTGTCGGATAGGCATGTAGGCGTTGCGGGCATGTTCTTTGAAAACTTTAGGTAAATTCCAAGTTTTTTTGCAAATTTATAGGCGATATCTTTATTTTCACTAACGGGAGAATGTTTACCACAAATACTACAAAGTTTCGCAAACAGACATATGGACAGACGAAAAGACCGACATGGTTAACTGTATTCCAAATTTGAAAATGGTCAAGAATTTATTTACTCTGTGGGCTTTTTGAAGCGTGTTTCTGCGCCTTATAAAGGTATTGAAAAAAAAAGTTATATTTTGATACACTATAATATTGGGTAGACGTGGTCAATTTGTTCCACTTTTGTATACAACTGCTAGAGTGCCTAAAGAAGATGCGCTTAAAATTTATATACATTTATTTGCTATAGTTTATGAATAATGAGCAACAAACTACTTTTTCATTCCTTCTGAAAAACAGAGGCGTTCTCAGTTTACGTGGTACTGTGGACGTGTACTTCGACGGATTTGTCCATTTTCAATACCAAACTGCGTGCAAGAACTTCCGTTGCTTCTCTCACATTTGAAGTGAATAGCTCAATTTTTGCGACTAGCTGTTTATAACAGGCATTGCACAGATGGACAAACGGACAGACAGACATGCTTAAATCGATTCAGCATTTGATGCTGATCAAGACTATATATACTATGCGGGGTTTCTGATGCTTCCTTCTGGGCACTACAAACGTTTTGACAAAAAGAATGTAGCCCTCATCCTTCGGTGATGGGTATAAAAATAAAAAGCAAAGCAAAAAATAAAGAAGAAAGGAAAAGCGATACGTGCAGAGGATATTATGTGCTTAAAACGAACTCATTGCGGAAGAGATATTGCATTTCAATTAACAAACAGAGAAAAAAGTTCAGTTTAGTCTACTTTGTATTACTGGCGGAGCATGAATAGTTTTGACTTTGTTTGCCTTTGATTTTAAAGTTTATTTTTTCATGGGTTATATTTCGCGGTTTGTTGTTACGGCGTAATCATAATTAAGTTGGTGGTAAGTTTGTAAAGTTATGTACCCCCTACCCCCCTTTCTACACCTCAACCGCATACATACATACATACATACATAGACCTATAGTAGCCGATAGTAACTGTAAGTAATTTTCAAAGTGGCCCTCTTTTTCTGTAGGTACAGTGGTAACAAAAGCGAAACTCTTTTGTAAATGACCTTTGTTTGCAATTGGCTTCAATTTGCCGGGAATAACTTTATGCGCTATGATACAACCTGAGTAAGAGCATTTTTTATTTTTGCTTTTTTTTAAGTGATTTTCGGTGTTCTCTTAATTGACTGGCGGCTATATTTCAATTACATGTTATTCGTAATATGCCAGAACATTTATTTGTTAGTTTCTTTTTTTTAACATTTTATTTTTTCGTACTTTTGTTATATTTTACATCCACTCGGGACAAAGAGTTCACTAACTTGATTGTTTTGTTTGAAACTCGCAATCGCAGGCATTAACTAAAGGTCATAACATAAAAAAGGCTTGATCGGATCAATAGCATGGCTTCGATAAATGAAAACGTAGGATCCGTAAATTTTTTCTTCCAGAAGGTAGCGAAAGACGCTTAACTATAATTTTCATTCGGATTTGCTCGGATTAAACTTAGATGCAATCTACAATCGAAGGACTTCGAATTTGAAGAGCTTTGTTATAATAGCAATCCCTAATTAACTCCGTAGAATTCTTTTGCTCGGTTCACTTGAACGGATTTTATAGCTTAGTTTTTAAAGAAATGTTTTTTTAATTTTTTTATAAAAACTCTTTAATAAAATCGATGTTCTATTTTGATATCCACCACTGTAAAATGGGGGTATAATCATTTTGTTTTTTTTCATAAGGTATGTAATATCCAACAGAAAGCTTCAGAGACCTTATAAAGTGTATATATTCTTGATCAGAGTAAAATTCTGAATTAATTTGAGCATGTCCGTCTGTCCGTTTGTGTAATGTCTGTGGTAAACTTTGTCCCTTTAGCGAAAATTAAGCTATCACCTATAAATTTGCAAAATAATTTGGAAATGACTTAAACGTTTCCAAGGACACACCTACAATGCCCACAAGCTTTTATTTTGAAAACAGAAAAAATCAGCACGCGCCAGCTCAATATTATACAGCATGAAAATTTAGTTCTTTCACTTCTTTTGTTTTTTTTTTAAACAACGGTGATGGGTCACGACCGAATATCAACTTCTTACTTGTTTTTCATTGTTATTTGTTTGATGAAATTTTCTACGAATATTCCGGTCGAGCAAGAAATAAGCGCGATAAGTTAAGAATTTTAATTTACTTTCAACATCCCAATTAGTAGAGAAAAAAAGTCGAGCACATAAGCATTGCATGCGATTACAGTAAGTTTTACATTTTTGTGAACAAGAAAACCCTACGACCAGATATTATGACCAATGGGATACAAACACAAAACAATAAAAATCTATTCCAGTAGCTGATCAACGTATTTACTTCCGTTCTTTTTAACGTACGTTAAGTACATTAAAATAATTTAAGAATAGGCATCGCTTTTATAACCAAAATGGATATATTTTCATTAATTTTGTTAAGTTTATTAATTAATAAACAAGAAATTATTAGGGATGTAGATCAAAAACATGCGGCAAGTATTTATTAACTTCAGGAGACCAGAAAAGTTTAGGCATCAATGTTGTCTATCGGTCCATTCAAGTCCCCGTAATCGAGAAGACAAATTGAAATGTACATTTCATTTGAATGAAAATTTAAAGTGGTATCAGCTTGTTTTGGACAAGAACAGTTTTTAAAGGATTTTGATGCAAACGTACGTACATATGTGTATACTTTGATTTAAGACTAAAAGTAAAACGGCACAAGACATCAATGTATTCTTGTTTTTTCTTTATTTTAGACAATGGTTCATGTCGTTTGTATTAAAAAATTTTTTCGTGTAAACAAAGGCCTCTGCATTTCTGTAATAATTCAATTCTGGAACATCAATTTTTAACTGCTTTTACACATAAATCTACTCGCACTTCATCAATGAGAAGGATAATTGTGTTGAATGAAATTGTTGAAAGCTTTAGTTTATTGGAGTAAGCCAATGCTTCAAGATGACCACACAGGAAAAAGTCCAATGGAGTTATGTCGTGTGATGTTCCTCACAAACCCCCATAGGAGCACTTTTTAAGATTAAACGATCATTGAACTCTTCTCGCAATAAATTGATTTTGTTGTGAAATATTGAAACCACATAACGTCCAAATCGAAATCGACTAATTTTTGTTACATAAAATCAGTTACCATGTTTCCCTAGCGTTCTCCCTTGGTCGTAATAGTGCGTGGTTCATCCACATTTTGACTGAACATTTAGTTCATATTATCTTGTTCCATTCACTGCCTTCATAATCATGGTAATCACTTAATGAGGCATGAATATCAGGTCGCAACTATGAGCATGAGAGCAGCAATATTGCAATATATGTTTGATACCCCTCTTATAGACACACTGAAACAAATTTTAAGCATCTTTCTTTTTGTTTCTTTTGAAAAGACGTAAAAATGTAGGCGCTCTTTATATACTTTTGGCTTTGCCGCTAGTAATAGTCTGGTTCGTTTTGTATACAATTTAATTCGTTGTATAATAACACAAACATACTTTATTACTCACAAATAATTTAGACCCTTAAGAAAATAAATAAAATTTAATTAAACGGTTCGTTGCGCACACCAATTGTTTGTTACTACATTTTTATTGCAATTATCATGCTTGTGTTGCTTGGCGTAAAAGTGGTTTGCGGTCTGTTGTAATACGGGAAAATAACGTATATGACCACGTAAATAAACTATGGGGAAAAATACAGTCAATGTCTAGACAGAATAATATACCGCAAGTTTTCCAGGATTAACATAAAACAATGTAATGGAAAAACAGGAAACAATTTTGTATTAAAAAAACATACAAAAACAAACGTGTAAAGGAAAATGATGTACAATGCTTCTGAAAGGTACTAGAACGGAAAACCGAAGGTTATAATATTGTCGCGTTTCCGTTTTAACGCGGAGAACACACGATTCAAACATATTACGTAAATCAAACTTTAAATGTCAATTTAAATATTTATTAATTTTTAATTTGAATTTTATACTTTTTGTCTTTCTTCTTCCCTTTCTTTCCTGCCCATCTCGATTGTTTGAATTAACTTTAAAAGCGAAATAGCAATTAAACGTACAACTGCTTTTAATTGCATTCGCTGCAGGCATCGACTGCGTGATTGATACTTGGATAACAATAATAGAAAACATAAAAATGGAAATGGAAACGTAAAACACCGAACTCCGTAGCATTGTCACAGGGGGACGTCACAGTTTGACAAATGCTTACAGGAAAAGTGACACCGTCTTCCTGTAGGAAACTCAATAATGAATTAATTCTACACCTGGTGTAATTGAAATGATAACGCTAGTTCACCTCTAACGTCAGATAGAACAAGGGTTAATGGGAAAGAAGAAGAAATTCGACAAATCAGTAATAAGAGCAACCAACAGGATTATTATCGTTATCCTGGTTACAAGCTTAACATAACAACGTAATTATCAGACAGCAATAAAAAAAGTGTCGTTTAGAAATTCTACAAAAACTGAAAAAAAAAAAAAAACAAAGGATGAAACAAAGTATAATCGATCCCCAAAGCCGCTTTAAAATTTCTCTAGAACGTTCAGGCATAACATTTTAATTCCTTATAGATGATGAATGCGTATTAGGATTAGTTTTACACAATGGAAAAAAGCTTGAACAATTTTTCGGGGAAAAAATTAAAAGTAAAAGTCAAGACAGCCAAATATTCATGGGCAAGATTTTATTGATGCTTTCACTTCATTTGTAATATTCAGATTTATGCATATCATGAGTCATATAACATCTAATTGTTATTATTGATTAGCTTAAGATTAAATTGAATTGCTGGATTACTCATACGCCAATGTGCCTGCTTGAATATCTGCATTCAGTTACAAAAAGACTGAGTTTGTCTTCTGCTTACTCTACTGCAAAGTCGTTTTCACGCATCAATTTTAAAAATGAAGATTATGTACGGAAAGTGGAACCTAAAATGTGTCCATTAATAACTTACGACTTAAAAGTGTAATTCTCTTTTCAGGTTGTTGTGTATGAGAGAAGAGAATAAGACAGATTAGTCGGCGAATATCTGCGCTACCTCTTCAAAGTTAGGTGTGAAGCACGCCTGGAGTCGATGAGAAATTCGGCAAAAATGATTACCGGAATTATGGAGACATAATGCGCAACAATGACTTTTATTCAATGCGGCATTAAAATAGGAAAACACCTCAAAAGCGTTTTTCTGTATTTTTTAGCAAAACATACGATCTATCGTTTCCTTGGCATAAGAATAAGTTTTACATAAATTGACGTAAACTTTAAATTTCGCCTAAAATTCTCTTGGACCTTACGATCGAAAACTGTTCGATAATATAAATTTTCGAACGCTGTCGAACCGGTTCAAAATTTCAAATTGAAATCTACTCTTAAATTTTTATGGACCGTAACAAGCAAGCAATCGAACACTACTAATTCGACTTGGAAGTCAAAATATTGAAAATGTACTTATGCAACCTTCTAAGCTTTCCTCGTCAACTCGCCTAAATAATCATCCAATCTCTGTCCGTTATACCGAAATCTCTAACAGCATGAACAAAAACAAATAATAACAAAATTCCAAGTCATCTAATGACACTCACATCGATGATAAACGAATTTTTAATTGGGAAAAATTTCTTTAAATTATTTTCGTGGTCATTTGATATGAATTCGATTCTTTGCATTAAGTGTGTGCGTGCCTGTGTATATTTGTTCTGTTCTGTTCAATTCCCGCTTTTGTCAGCTGCTATGGCTTTTGGAAACCAACAAGATATTTTATATACCATACAATGCAGAGCAACAATGTTTGGAACAGCATCACAACTGTTGTACGGGAAAACCAAACTATTCAAACTGTTGTGCACTCTCGTTATCATGGAGTCAAAGAATAATTTAATTTACTTTCTTCTTTTTTTTCTTCACCTCTTTCCTTCTTTTTTAATCTTCATAGTATCGAGCTTAACCTACATCCTACACAATGTTTGATAATCGGAAAAAAGCATAAAAATAAAAATACATATATATTTTATAGCAATAAAAGTAAGTAAGGCGGAAGGGAGAGTACAGTAGCAGGCTTCGCCATGCACACAGCTTGATTGCTCTCATTTTATTTAAATCGTGTCTAAAGCTACCTCTGCTATGTACTATGCCAGTACAATGAAATTCGTATTTTGTATTTCTGTTTGAATTTTTATTTAGAAGCTAAAGTAAATGAAGCAATTATAGGGATACGAGTATGATGTTAATGCTTGTAAATATTTGAATGCTTTGCTGTCGGGAAAAATATGTGCAATAAACATACATTTACATATACATAGTTAGATATAACGAGCAAACATATAACGTAACTATTTTTATACTGTCTGCGTTCATATAAGCTTTTGGATAACATTTAAATACATATTCTTCTCTTCATTGCGCATAATTCGACAGAAATTCGACATCATCTCTACTACACAATTACTTTGTGCTCTGGTACAATGAACAGTTTAGAGTTTTATGGTCAATTTTCTTTGTTAAAAAGTACTCATTATATACATTTTAGAAATATTTGACATTAATGGTCGACTCAATAGTCAATTTGTGTCGGTCGCTGGTACGTCCGCTTGTACTTTAAAGATATTGATTGAAAAGTTTTGTTCGTCGCTTGACGTTTTATCAGTTTGCCTACAAACTCGGTCGTATAAAATTTTACGTCCGATTAGAATGTGAATCACAATGGTCAATAACTGTAATTACATAATTTATGACGGAGCTAATGAATGCTATAGTAAATAAATTGAAGAGAGTTCTATTTATTTTGATAATTTTGATTAGTCCTTCAAAAGTCCATTGCAATTTGAACTCTTCCTGGTATTGTAGTTGCTTATCTACGTTGAATCATTTCTCATATTCTAGTCCATCCATAATTACTAAGCAAGATCTTTAATTTTGTATTCTGGTAGATTTTAAGTTATTATTATTATTATTATTATAATTTAGACCAATGAAATAAATTCTTAGACTAAGCAAAAAAGACCTTGAGCACTAGCAACACAGGCTATCGGCCCTAATTTAGAAAATTAGATTAGATATTGAGCCTAGTAGTTTTAATAAAGTAATATATTGAGTTAATATTCTGTTCCGAAGCTGATTTTAGAAAGTCCAAAGAGTTAATCGTTTTAAATGCAATACTTCTAGCCAAGGAAAAGTTAAGGCAGTCGCAGAGAATGTGCTTTACAGTAAGAATTTGTCCACAACTGCAGGTTGGGGGCGGAGACTTCTTCAAGATCCATTGGTGGGTTGCAATTGTATGCCCAAAGCGAATTCTCGAAAATGTTTGGATCTTGATTTTCTCGACATTTGTTGGATATAAAGGTGGAATTAATTGAGGGTTAATAGAAGAATAGTGTTGATGATGGTATTGTAGATTTCGTTCTGTAATTTTAACACTTAACCTACCATGCGCGGTCAAATGACCGTTTTTAAAATTTCGTTTAAAATTTTTCGCATACAACGTTAATGTATCATCATGTAGCTTATTTAGTTTTCCTAAAATATGCATACAAACTATTTTTCACTATTTACAACTTTTTTTATTGTTTACTTTCCGAAAACAAACTATACCATGTCTAGTCTACCACGAACGGTCATTTGACCGCTTGAAAAATTTATGTTATTTTCGACTATCTTCTTCGATAATCGTATTCTTGAAATTGTTTTACGAGTCGAGAATGTAATTGTAGACCCGTTTCTTTTATTATTGATCATAAAATGATTGAACATGTAAGCGAATATACGGAATCAGAGGCATTTCGAGTGTGGAAAACGAAATGGAATTTATCTATTGCAAAACTTTATGCATTTATTGGACTTCCGTATGCACGTGGCGCATATGAGCCTAAAAATATTAATTTATTATATTTATGGAACACGAAATGGGATCCGTCATGTTTCTCGATAACTACGAGTCGAAATGACTTCGCAGAAATCATGAGATTTATTCGATTTGATAACAAAAATCAACGAAGCTAACGCTTACAAAACAATAAGTTCGCATTGATTTCTGAAGTTTGGTATAAATTTATCGAACCAGGAGCATATCTTGCTATAGATGAACAATTGTTCCTTACAAAAGCACGTTGTAGATTTACTCAATACATGCCCGACAAACCGGACAAATTTTGCATAAAATTCTGGTTAGCTTCCGATGTAAGTAGTATATATATAGTAAACGGCTTTCCATATTTGGGAAAAGATGAAGGGAGAGAATCATCAATCCCACTTGGAGTGTTTGTAACTTTGAAATTAGCAGAACCATATACGGGCCATGAGAGAAATATAACAGTTGACAATTTTTTTACAAGTGCGTCACTAGCGAGTAAACTTCCAGCAAAAAGAACGACGCTAGAACGACGTTAGAACTATCCGAAGAAATAAAAGAGAGCTGCCAAAATTAGCGAGACAGGCAAAGGTACGCTTCTCAACAATATTATACAAATCGAAAGATTGCATTCTTACAATTTATAAAGCCAAGTCCAATAAAAAAGTATTGACACTTAGTTCAATGCATTCATCCGTTGAAATTGAAAAACATGACACCCGTATACCAGAGACAATTAGATTTTACAATAGCACAAAATTCGGTGTAGATGTAAAATCTAAATGTCAAATATGGCCCTTACATGTATTTTTCAATACCTTAAATTTAGCCGGGATAAATGCTTGGATTTTATATAAAGAAACGACGGGTGAGGAAATATCGAGGCTAGAGCTTTTATTTCAATTTGCAGAAGAACTTGGGACCGAATATCAGCAAAAGAAAAAGATAAGCAAAGAATGCTCATCAAAAACAATAATAAGTACAAATACTGTTTCTTCTGAACAGAGATCTTGTCAAGTAAGATATTGTAAAGTCAATAAAACAAACAAAATTTGTATAAAATGGCAAAAATACGTATGTGGAAAATGTGCAATACAAAATACTGTAATTTGTAAAAAATGAGATGAAAATGCATAAAAGTAAATAAAACACACAACATCGAAAAGCGGGGAACGAGTTTTTATTGTAGCATCAGAAAAATATTTTGTTTACTATCTACTTTACTAAGATGTACACATATGTTTTTACAAATGCGGTCATTCGACCGCTCATGGTAGAAATAGGTATACATGGAATGTCGGTAGGTTTAGTGTTAAGTTATTTTACAAATTTTTCTTTTAAAATTAAACATTAAATTTACTCCTTTACGGAGGCAAGTTATAATAAAACAACTAATAACGAAAAAAAAAAAACAAGCGAAAGTATTATAGTCCGCCATGCCCCATCATTAAGTAACCTACAACAGTTTGCTTAACTCAGTCATTCATATAACGTTTTTTCAAAGCAGGGCATCGTATGATAAGTGATCGAAAAAGTGAACTGATCCAAATCAATTTCAATAGCGTTTGTCCTTGGGCATCCCATCGAAATATATAAAAAATTTCAATCGATACGTTGACCATCGAGATGAACAGGCGGACGAACAAGCTTGGTATCTAAGATCGGTATAACAAAGATGTGTCTGCCTCAAGTCCTCCTGCGTGTTGCACATACACGCAAAAATTTAATATAAACGTTGTCACAATCTTACATCACTTTGATTATACAATTTTTCAAATATTTTCGATATGAAGTCGCAAAATGAAACCTAATTGATTTATAAATTCGTGGTTTTCATGGGAACGCATATCAAATTTGGAACGATTAATTTATTGTAAACAGTAAATTTAAAACAATAAATAAATCATTACTCGGAACAAATATTCGCCATAAAATACCAAAGTTTACATTTTATTATCATATAAAGACCTACTCCTTGCAAACATGATTATCAGCCAGTGCTTTAAAAAACTGCCGTTTTTTATCCAAACTTTCCCACATGCGTTTAATATGCCACAAACTATATTTCTCGGTGAGTTTTATCCAGTGATATTAAGAATAGTAAGCTTTTTTGCATCTAATAACTTTTCTACAGTACGCCGTCATGCGGGGTGTGCCTATAGACATAGTGTGAGCAAATATCTCGAAAATTCGGACCTTAATTCTTAACACAAAACATGGTGGACATAAGATAGACGGATGGTCAGACAAAGTTAAATCGAGAATGAAAAAAACGAAATTATTGCTTGCTAGACGTTGCAACAACTCGATTTGCTGCTTGCCAGGGCTAAGAATAATGCTCGCTAGCTTGAGCGGAAATTACTTTTGTTGTCCCTTAAGGTTATTATAAATTGGTTTCGATTAGTTTAGCGACACCTAATTCGATGTACGCGGGTACAAATTTAAGTGCGGTTTGACTATACTCGATCGCAGCTATAGTGCGTGCTCAGTCGGTAAAGGCATAGCACCTACGAATTGGAGCATGCACTCACTATGTTGAGGACACTCTCGCCGCCCAGCTCTTTCTTTTTTTCCACTTCTTTCTGACCTTTACTGTCATTGTTATATGGGACATCCTCTGATCGTGATAGATCATATTAAAAAAGGCTAGGCTGGCAAAGCCTAGAAAAAATAAGTTTTTGTCCTCGTTAAGATTAGTAACAAGTAGTTTAACTGTGCTCGCTAACCTTTGGAAAAATTATTTTCGCTCTCATTAGACATAGAAAATAGGAATAAAGGGAAGGATCTATTGCAAGTCCTTGTGCACATTAGCAAAAATCTCATATATCATTAACAACCACTAGTGTGTCCTGTAGTAAGTAAAAATAATTATGTTAATGTATGCTCGTTAATCGGGCTTATCTAAAATATATGCCAAATGTTGTAGACGTGAATATCGCAAGAGCAGAGGACGCGTTGAGCAATACCTCGACTTTACCTTGAAAGCTACAAATGCAGCGACAAGTTACACTTGTGAAGACGTGCATTGAAGGGCAATGGAATTACAATTTTAGAAGCTAGGTAAGAAGCATGTCCATAAATCGCTAATACGTGCCAGTTTCTTAGACTTTGCTGAAATATCTTACGTATTCTTAGGGTATCCTGCGATTTTAAAGTTAGAAATTTAACCACAATTTTTAATTAATAATTACTACAGACAAGTGTTTACAACCCTTTAAGAATATATTGCAATATTCTCCAAGTAAGCGACTGATGATACACGAAGATATCACTCAAGCAATGAATGAAATGATGATTCGTATTTCTTAGAGTTGCAAACAGTAGGGCATTAAAATATATACATCAAGCAAGTATTAAATGACCATGTGCCGTGAGGTATGCGGTTGCTTTATGGTTTGCTGTACTTGTCATTAGCAGATTTTTTTTTGTTGTTAGATGCTTTGCTTATTAATCTTATGGCTCTTGACAAACATATTAACATATGTATAATGACACATATATGGAAATAAGATTATTGGAAATAAGTTTTTGAGTATTGAATACTTTAAAGAGGTACTTGTGACTTATATATAATATTTTTTGATAGAAATATAGAAAAAAGTCCAAGTCACGGTGTACGAAAAATATATAAAGTATACCAGTACAAACCAGAAAAATTTAAAGAGAATAAAAATTTGGTTAATTCTACATTGAGCATAAAATTAATCTATTTTTCTCTTTCAACTGGGTGTGAAAGGATTACTCGCTTGGAGACCCACCTAACCTTACATATAATGAACTTGTTAACAGCTCAATCAGTAAGAAAATTATATTCAATTGGGTGGACGAGGCTGATTTTTTTTATTTTCAGAATAAAACCGACAAATTGTTGTTTTCGAAGAAGACGAGTTGCCATAGGATTTCTCAAACTAATCTCGAGTTTAAGCGATATTCTTTCCTATCAAAAAGCAATGTTTTTAATCAACACATATTATTAGGAGTTTTTTTCCAACGTTAACTTTTACAAAAGCATTGTCGCTGATTCGTAAACAAATAAATTAAATGCGATGACATTTTGACAGCCATTAAACGGATTTTGGAATGGATTTAATGTGAAGTTTCTTACTTGAGCCGACACCTATGCGCAAATCTTCGATTGACCGAAATGTTATATCCTTATTCACAAAAAGGAAATCAACCTTTATATGCTCGTATGCAAGCTTACTGAAGACATTAAGTTCTTCTTAATAAGCGCCATTTTTCTAACATTTCAATAAATAAAGCACGCGGTAGTTATTCTCGCTTCTCGTTTAAAGCGCGACGTGTAAGCCCTTTCTAGTTTCACATTTTCCTTCTGGACTTCTTAGATAGCAATGACATGCACGTGAATCGCAATCGTTCAAGCCAAAATGACCGGTTTAACAATTGACTGACACTTTTTGATATAGAATGATATTGCATCGACTGTAAGGCAGGACAAGCTTTTTGCAATTAACATCAGGCAAGTAAGTTTGATATAAAGGAATAAAATTATGAAACCCGTCTTTACATAATACAGTAAAGAGAAAAGAAAAAGATAGACCTTGCTGTTTTGAAATTATTAATTCAAAACTAAATTCATTTCTAAACACTGTAAACACTCTTCACGTATTATTATACCCTACACCACTTACGGTATAAGAGTATATAAAGTTTGTGTATTTGTGTGTGATGTATATAACACCCAGAAGGACTTGAAATATATCCGCTTTTTATTGAACCGATGCTCTGCTCTAATGCTATCTGCCTGCCTGTACATACCCCACTCTGACGTCTGTCGCTGTATTTTTGTGTTCTATCTACAGGTCGCAATTCGCGAGATACAACGATGAAATTTCGTACAATGAGCTACTTTGGCCCAAGAACCAATGCTCATGAAAATGGTTCGGATCGGACAGCTATTTCGAACACTCCCTATATGACGGTTTATTTTGAAAAGTCGTTATATGAAAAGAGAAATTACAATTTATAAAAGTTGTGAACAAAACCCGCTAAGTAGTAGTACTTGGCCATTTTAAATTTGGACCGACTGACAAGCGTTTCTACGAAAACTGAATCTTTGTATGATAAAAAGGTATAATTTTCAATGTTTCATTGTAGTAAGTTGGTTCACCCATAGATGTGCCGAAACCTTCACCTTTTCGTGGTGCTCCCTATAAACATTTTCTGCTGCATTGTGGCTCTTTAGTTTCCTTTGGTTTTAAGAGTCGCACAGTCAATGGCAAAGAAAGGTTTAAGGCTTCTATCTATAACCTAGCAATAGGTTTTTCTCTTGGAAAGCGGAAGGGGTCTAGTCGGAAGGGGCTTTTCTTTTTTTGCAAAAGGAAGCATTTCTTTCCCTATTAAGTTCTCTTGGTGGAGGTCATCTAATGATGGCCAGTGATACCAAGTGGGCTGGGGCACAGATAGGTGTGTGTTCTGTGCGATGACAACCTTGGAAGCATTATTTTCCTTGAGGAAGGATAGACAGGCTTGGCCGTCCGGGACGTGTGGAGAGTCCGAAGGCAAGAGCGAAAAGCGTACAGTATGAGATCACCCAAAGCTGTATAGCTTGGTGTAAGTTCTGGTTTGAACGATAAGCCAAGAAATTAAAGGGTGTCCACGGGGGTCAGGTTGCCCAAAGTTGGATTGCTTTGGCAGGAAGATGCACACAACCCATCGGAATGCCGGAGAATGTCTTCTTGCCTGACTGCTGGGTACGGCCCTTCGGGGAGTATTCGTGGTGGCTGTGGTTACCTCAAAGTCTCGCGGGGAGCTATTGAAGAGGTGCTTAGATAGGCCTCGACGTAGACCACTAAGCGAGAATTTGGCCCACACCCATCTTCTATTGCGGTACTTCAGGGTAGAGAGGTCCCCTTCAATGGGGACTGTCTTTCTCTCTGAGGGGTCGTCAATCAACTTACCTCGATTGCCAATGGTTGTAGGCAGCCCGTCTGATTAAGACTCATGTCAGGTGCAGACGTAAAACACACAGAGATATCTGTAGTAAGCAGTCCATAATATTAATTTAGATTCCACCGTATATAAGGATTCTAATGAAATATAAACCTTTATATGCTAAAAAGGTCTAATTCTTAATGCTTTATGAAAATTTAAGTGGACCAAATTTGAACCACGGGGATCTATTTCTTTGGCCACATCCGATGTAAGATTTTTCGTGAATAGTGAGCTCTTTAGGAAAAATTTAACTGTTAATACTTTATTATGAACAGCCTTATAGGAGCACTGTAGCAAAAAAATGAACCCTGGGGAATTTGGACCACGTAATTCCATTTTTTAGACTCCAACATGTGTAGTGGTTACCAGGAAAAGCATATATCCAATATTCAATATTTGGTATTTTGCAATGAAAATTAAAAAAAACTCAAGTGCATCAAATTACGAGCGAGAAGGTGTACTTTTTCTGATAAAAATTGGTTCATGGTAGCAATATAGAACAAAACTTAACCGAAGAGAATTCGAGTATATAGTTCTTGGACCAGGTCATGTAATGTTTTGAGTGTCTTCGGATACACCGAATTTTATAAAAGGTTTAATGTATTACCACAAAAACTCGCAAGCGTACTAGTGTAGTTTATCTAACTATCGGCCTTGCTCCGAATACAGTTGGACATACAGATGGAAACATTTAAATCATACAGATGGAAACATTTAAATAGAGCCAGAGTCATAGACGAATCCCAAGTAGTATCGTAAAAGCAGTTGGATACGCCAACGGCGATCAGTAGATGAAGTAGGATGCCGCCTATGTGAACAATATCGGTTTGAGGTCTTTTGTGATTTAGAATAGGACCAAAGTTGATTATAGCCTTATAAGTTTTCTGTTATCTATTTCTAGGTACATGGAAAAAAATTACAAATGTATTTTAACTCCAATCCCTGAAACAGCAATAAATTAATTATTTTTTGCTTTCTTTGCACGATGCATGGAAGATTTGATTTAAGACTGCTTTGTATTGCACATTTTTTCAGTTCTCCTTTTCGATTAGTGCTTATTGATTGCAAAAGCTGCATTTTATATCAAAGCTTCTGTGTTATATATATTCGTATACAAAATAACTCTAGATTGCTCCCGCAAATATTGCGCAAGTTGTTGTGATTGAAGCTTTTTCCTTTAACTATAATATTTCTCTTTCTTTTTTCATTCCTTCTTTTCTTAATTTTTATTTTTATTCCACGCTTGACTACTTAACTTCTTAGAATTCAATATTATTTCTTACGTTAGTGTGTGAGGTGTGTTTGCATTAATGCATTTTTATTGTGCACCAATAAATAAACTATTTATTCTCTTTTGCCCTTTGTGCGTATTTGGTAAGTGGGGATGTGTACTATGCATTTAATTTATGAAACTTTTATGAATTAAAAATCAAAGAAAATGCAAAGTAAAGTAAGTTTGAAAAAAAAAAAAAAAAAAAAAAAAAACATAAAT
This sequence comes from Glossina morsitans morsitans, assembly GCA_001077435.1. Lineage (NCBI taxonomy): Eukaryota > Metazoa > Arthropoda > Insecta > Diptera > Glossinidae > Glossina > Glossina morsitans. The sequence goes on along the minus strand of CCAG010013960.1, from coordinate 198,071 downwards.
AAATGCAAAAACTTTTTATTTAACTGCGTTTGTATGCGTAAGAGGCTGTGAGTGTTTTTAAACTTCAGTTCTATGGTAGAGCATAGATAGCTGTTTGCTCTCTCTTTCTTTATCTTTTTATTTAATTTTTTTTCTTGTTTTCTTTTCAAAGATTCTCCATAATTGTTCTTTTCAGTTTGCTGGGCTTGTAGTCGTTAATGTTGTTGGTAAAAAGTTTTGCCATTTATTGCAATTGTTTGAATATTTTTAAAATTTTTCTCTTTTTTCACTCTAGATTTCGTTTGTTTGTAATTTACTTCTTGAAAAAAAAGAAGAACTCAAAAATTCTACACTTCCTTCAATTACTTTGATTGTGATATTTTCATAAAACTGAACCAAATTCATGAACATTGAATTCATCCCTTTGATGCGGATTTTATTCGAAGATGTCCTCCCAAGAAATTAAATGTCTTGCTTTCATTTGTTTTCTTTTTTTTTTTGTGTTTTTCCTTCTGTTTCCTTTTCTCTTTCTTTTCAATTTTACTTTCCGAGTTTTTCTCTTCGAATTTAGAGATTTTAAACTTCATGGTTTTAATAAAACGAACATGTTTAGGCTACAAGTGTTTTTTCAATCACGATAAGATCGAGGGATAGTGTTTTTCTGCTCATGTAATTATTCAAGAAAAAAAGAGAAAAGAAAGAATAAGAAAAAAATTCAAAGTCTCGAATGAAATCCCAAGGTATCGTGTTGTGAAACTTTTCACACTTAAACGCTTAATACTTGCATATGCATCAGGATATGCAAGGATTGTGTTAAAGTTAAACAAATTACAGACTAATTTAAAATTTCCTTTAAATTCTTCTTTATATCAAATTACAGCCATAGGCTGTACGCATTACGCTTTACCTGCGTTTGTGATTAATTAAAAAATCCGTGCATATATGAATGCAGATGCAGAAGAAATAAAAGCTAAAACGAAAATTCATAATTGCATTATAAAAAATAAAAAATATCTTCACTTTTTTTTTTATTTAACTGAATTTAAGTTTTAAAGATGAAATTCCAGGTCATTCATAAAGCAAAATGTGGTTTAAAATAAAGCTTTCGACTTGAGCGAAAACATTGTTCGAACTATTGTTCGATTAATCTGGGCATGCCGATGAATCCGATCGTTAGTATTTTTATTGCGAATTGTTGAAGGACTTCAGTTACAAAAATATGAAATTGATGAAAAACTATTAAAATTTTTGAATAATATAAATAAATATAAAAATGTAATTAGACGCTTAGTTTGCTTGCTATCTTAGGGATATATCTTGGTGTTGTGATCGGTCACTGTCCCTGAAATTTTGTTCCAATTTTCTATCATTTTGGTATTCCCAAGAATGTTCGTAGAGAAAGCACTCCGATCAAAGCAATGTCTCCATGTTGTTGCTCAGAATGCGGCTATTAGTGTTGTACACAGACGGATATGCCTACGGATTTTATTAATAGAGCACAACATATAACTATTATGTTCTGAAAATGAGTCGCGAATTATAAAAGTACATACATAGTAAATGATTTTCATCTATTTACTGCAAGCGGGAAGTATATATAATTCATCGGAAAGCCAATACAAAATTTTCACTTGACTTTAACTTTGTTGAAATTAAATTAAACGTGCAAATGTCTATTTGTAAAATAGAATACGCAATAACTGATTGATTTTACTTGAAATTGAAATTTAAAAAATAGTTTTTCTTTCTTCTTTGTTTGCAAGAGAAGCGCAAGCGAAAGAAGAAAAAAGCAAGTGAGACGTTGGAATGAAGGTTCCTGTGAGTGATTTATTTTCGAAAAAAAGAAGTGAATAGAATTCAAAGTAATTAATAAAAAAACGAAGTAAATTATGACTTTGATTAAAAAAGTGAGCTTTGATTTAAGGATATGGATAAGAGATAAACAAATGTATATAAAATACAAAAGAACGCAAATTGAGAAAAATCTATTAGAAAACGTTAAGAATTTATTCATATATGTATATACATAGGGGCCTTGAACAAAAATAATAAAACGTGCACAGAGTATAAAACATTTTTTTTTTTTTTTATTACCAATAAATCTTATAAATATTATTCACATACGTATAAATAAAATATCCTACTGAGTGGCTGAGTAGGCAAGCGGTCCCGACTAACAACTCAATTGCCGTTGGGGTTAAAATGCCAAGTGCCGTAGAGTTTTCAATAAAGACGATAGCCTTAGATATACTAGTGCTTGAAGATTTTAACCTTAGAAATTATTTCTTTGGCTTAACTAATAATTATGCTGATACTACCACACTTGTCGCACAGGATGTGTTCAGATTTCTTACATTATGTAAACAATTAGTTACACGCGCTAAAATGTAGGTTATATTACATATAGGCCCTTAACACGTTCGCAGACCTAAATGCTGAAGCACTCGTTTGCATTGCGATGCAAAATGACGTAAACGCGCTAGAATTTCCATTTGGGGACAATTATGTTTCATTTAATTTTACTCTTGCGTTTTTGCAATTATTATACTTGTCGAAGTCTTGATTAACTCATTCTTTAGGTATTTCCATATTATTTTATTTTTCCTCTTTGCATTTAAAAGCACCCTACTTAAAGAGAGCAGGTTCTCTCACCGTTCCTTTTTCTCATAATCTCTCTTACAGTATTTATGTCATCCGAGTTGAAAATGTGATGATAAATGACGTAAATGCTATAACACTGGTTACAGATAGTAATTAAAATATGATCTTCTAACTACTTTTAGAAAATTTCGGATATATTAACTAATTTTAAAATAAATGGACATACAATTTTTTGAACGCCATTGAAATTTGTACCGCCCATGAAAGTGTTAAAAGTAAGTAAATTGTTTTTTTCTCCTTTACGAGACGAGCAACATATTAATTTTGCCAAATACATGAGCAAGGCGGAGAATCTACAAAGCCGAATACGTTTTTTTCTCTTTACGATTCATTTGATTTCCGTTGCTTTCGCAAATTCAAGCGCTGAATGTCAAAGTATAAATATTAATAGCTCCAACAGTCAAAAAAAAAAAAAAAAGGGGATTTGCACTGAAGCTGATTTCGGCGATTTCGTTAAACGAATTCATTTGAAAACACAAGCGTCGAAATTTCATTCGAAAACATTAAGTACTTCATTCTTCATTGCATACATATACATATTGGATTGGATATATAGATATATATATATATATAACATATATATTTATGTATGTATATATATATAACATATATATTTTCAAATAAAGGTATTTTCGAATATAAATATATATGTATATATTTTCAAAAATAAAGAGAAAAACACATAATGCGAACAAGAGGAGAAAGGAATTTCGACTGTTGTGCCAAACCAAGTAGCAATCTGGCACAAAATTTAATTGAAATTACGATGACTTTATATTAGGAAAATGCCAATTTTCGCGTATTTTCAAACTGCGAAATTTCCCAAAGTCACTGAAGTCACTGTCAATGATTCATTGACACAGAGCCATAAATTTGTTTGTAATCAATACCGAAGCGAACAAGTTTAAAGAAAAAAATGGAATAATTTAATAAAGAAACTGAAAACCGAATGCAAAATGATAAAAACTCTAGTTGGCTCGTAGAACTTTCTAGATAATTGTTTCTCTGGCTACTCCATCTGACTGACAGTTGCTTCCTTTGTTTATGAACTTTATTTCTGAACAGATTTATCCTTCGAAAAATGACAAGATATTGCTTAAAGCGATCCACAGTATTTTAAATAACACATATTTTTGAAAAGTTAATTTTTTTCTACTTTTGAAGTCCATTGGTTAAAAGAGCAACGGGGACTTCTAACCCATACCTAAAAATCACATAAACATTTTTGGCATTCGATTTAGGATCATTTTTACACTCACTCTTCAAAAGACTTTCGAAGTATTAGTGCAGGTTTTTATATCAACATCTGTTAAGCACTTAACCTACGCTGTTCTACTTACGGTATTACTGTACGAATTTTCGCACTTGAATTTCGGACACTTCTTGTAAAAATTTTTTATAAGAATTGAAAGGAATATTTTCCATAAACTGTTTACTGAATTCCTTTTTCTGTTCAAGTTACTGCTTTTGATTAGTCACTCTCATTTGCAGCTTTGACCTAGGTTAGTTGATTGGCCTGAGAGTATTTCAACAACAGATGACAACGGTCTCAGATATATAATAACTTGCATACGTAGGAGTGTTCTAACATACCTTCATACACTCCGCTCGTAGGCGAATATATGAAAGCAGGATTAAAAATATGCGGTGTATTAAGTCCAAGTCGAATGTACTTCTTGTTTACTTAAGGGTACAAATAAGCGTTGTATAAGTAAGCAAAAGACTGTAAACATTAAAAGCATGAAACAGTGCATAAGCGTTTGAGTAGCATTCACTTATATGTTATGTTACATTTACAAACTACAATGATTACACTGTGTTAATGGTATATCAAGTTCATGCAGATGTATGCGACACCCAGGACGATTTGGGGTATAATCACCTTTTGTTGTACTAATCAATGTACAGATGCTAAGACAGTTTGAACGCGTCTTGCCTACGTGTATGAATTTTCGCGTACTCGGTCGCATATATTCGAAATATTTTAATAGGCTTTGATATACAGACGTGTATTCACTCAAGAATAATTCATGTACAAAACGAATTGGGTCAGGCCATAATTACGGCTACGTACCTTACTAACACCTATTTCGAAGGAGTTGTTACAAGAAATAAAAAATTTTTTTTAATTTTCAATATTTCTCGACAAATATCGGTAAAAGATAACATTTTGGCACCAAATTGCAATGCAAAAAATTGAAATGGGATGGGGGCTACTTTTTGAAACGCTGTTCCCTATAAAATTTCTTAGAAAATCTGGAGCTCTATTTCATACTCATCATCGAAGGTTGGTAGTATAGTTACTTTGTCAAAACGTTTACGCTACCCAAAAGCAAGCGTCAGAGTTCCAATAAAGTATATACATTGTTGATTAGTATCAAGTTTTGAATTACTATAGGCTTATCCGTCTGTCCGTCTGCGCATGGTAAACAATCTGCCCGTCCCAGAAACTAAGAAACCGGCTTTGGGAAAACAGTGAAATTTATTGTATGGATGTGGGGATTGAAAGTAGGTCAAATAGATCAAAGGATAACGCCTACAATATCATTACTATTTTGAATATTTTGCTCACTAACAAATAGAAAGATGAAAAATTTTCAAGTATATTCTCTGAGCGATCCTAGGATATCTGTATAAAAATGAGAAAAACTCGGCCACGTTAATCGAAAGAGTCTCGAAATTTAATTTCTTACTGCCTTCTCTTCCTGAGTTGTAAGTGCGAAACACTCGTACTTAGTTGGATATAATTTTCTCGTTCGATAGTGTTTTAAGATGAAAATTTCCTCAAGTTATTGATTTAACCTATAAAATCTGGACTAAAGTGATCTATTTTTCGCACCTGCTTCTAGTTAGGTGTTCTCAGAAACGTACGACTTTTATATAAGACTTTTATATAATAAGGATAGAATAAAAAGATTTTTGACATAGAGGATAATTATACTAAATTTGGATCACATAGACCTTTTGTAGAACTTCTCAAGTACGTCAGAGTATGATAAAATTGCTCCTAACCATTAACGAGAATAAGTCAAGTAAAGTAAAAGCAATCCTTTTAAAAAAATTATCTGCACCCAATTTGAAAAAAGTTGATCCATTTTCATGATTCTCTCTCATGTAAGAGCGTTTATTCAGGTTAAGCCATTATATTATAAAGATTTGCAGTTTTTAATAAGTAATGGCAAAAATTGGGTAAAGGATACTTTTTTGACAAAAGACGTGTATAAAGCATTTAAAGGCCGACTTTGCATTTGTTGTGCGTATTCTAACATTTTAATTGTTTTTCTTTTTCTTTTTTTATGATAACGAATGAAGTACAGCAGTAAATACACACTTCATAGCCCGTAATACAAGGGTGTAACATACTTTTAGCTAATATGAATGAGCAAGAAATACAGGGAGAGAGACCGACAAATAGGGAAAGGAAAATAAAGAAATTTGAAGAGAATGAATAGATGAGTGAACATAATAATGAAATAGAGATACTTGGCTGCATCTGCCGAGATATAAGAACACTATTGCAAAAATAAACTAAAGGTGCTTACATGTGGTAACGGTTGTTGTTATTGGAAGTAGTTTTACATTCCACAAACATTCATTTATTCATTGCAAATGCATTGATAGAAAACAAAACGGAAGAACTTGTCACGAATTTACAAAGAAATACCAATCGTTATATATACTTACAAATACACTAACATAGATTTATATGTAATGAAAAATAAATAAAAAAATCGACTTTGCTTATCATCTGTGTATAGATAGTGTAGCTTACACGATAATAAACACATGCATTCATATGCACATATACGTGTGTGTATGTATAAAACTTCTAAGAACCAAAAAGAGTTCATCTATAAATTTTGTAGATGTGATAAGACACCAATATCGAAAATGAAATTGAAATAAATTCTATAGAGTAGAGGATAAATAAACATGTGCGTGCGTGATCGTTGTAAATGGTGTGCATAGTGTGCGTGATGTTAACTCAAAAATAAAATATTCAACATGCAAAAATAATAACATAAAAACAGTGCTCAATGAAACTGTAACGATTGTACGATATTTATATGTAAATATTGTATATGCATGTACATACACTAAAACACGCATCCCTTTTAACATCATACAGAAGTTTTATTATAGTACTCGCGCGAATGTAAATTGTCTCGCTACCCTTGCTATATAGACTTTACAATATATGTTTATATACTTTTTCTTTACCTTTCAATGGTTTGCTAACACCCGATAACGTCAATATCATGTATGTATATGATATATATGTAATGGAACTGTTCATGTCGACAAGGAAACTGAAGATACACATAAATCCATGTCCCGTAGAATATTGCCGGAGGTGGGAACGTTTATTCACTTTTATACACACGTATATGTATATATATATACCTACGCAGAGTCAAAAAAGTGACTATAAAATGTTGAGGCGCTTATATTTTATCCGCCATTCATATTTATATTCAAGTGTAGCCATGTGCACGGGAATATATATGCCTATATTTGTTTGACTGTGTGAAAGCTTGTTTGACTGCATGGCTCTGATATAATATTCATTAAGCAGCACGCTCAAAATTTCTTTGTGAATGTGCAATCATATGCAATTTCTGTACCCAACCAACCACTAGGAGAGTTATTAATATCGCATTGAAGACTAACTTCCCGATCGAAGGTATTACCATATTCATCACTCTATTGTAAAATTTCGTAACCAAAAAGATTTGCTTACAAATGTCACTGCAAAAGAAAGTTTATTTGGACGCTATAGAAGAATTTTGATGATGTATCCTATTCTAAGTAATTGATTGCCGCTCACATATGTATTTCTCATTTGTAAATTGTCGTTCAAGCTTAATAGTTTATTGAGATCGCTTATAATTATCGTTTATCGCTCGTCTCTTTGCATTGACACCCGTAACCAAGAGCTAATGACAATTTATCGGCACATCGCTGTGGTTACTAATTGCCTTTCCTTCCCTGTGTAAACGACTTCAACGTTTTAAGCGACACTTTTGCTCCAATCATATTTTGCATTCTACACTCACAACATTGCTTACACAAATCTATTTTCGCAATTTAAATATATATGAAAACTGTTACATAGGGAAAAAAATCTGTAAAGTATGTACAGAGAACTCGCTAGTTGAGTCCAGCCTCTTAATTTTTATTTGCTGTTTCGTACACACAAGCATCGATTTGTTCATGTTTGTTCGGCATCTTTTTACAGCTGGTGCCCAGCGTCCTGCATTCAAGAAGGCGTTATTGATGTACATATACGGTATTATGTCATAGATCTTTTTTGGTTTCTTTTTCTTCTCTTTTTTCTTCTCTTTTTTTCAAGTATTTATAAAATTTTACATTCATGTATGGTAGTGCATCGAAGTCACAGCTGGTCAATAATGCATTGAAAAACCTAACGATTTGACTAACTTGTTAAGGGACATATACCACGTATCAAACAAAACTAGTTTGCGGAACTATGTAATATGTTTATGGCTTGTATATAAAAATATATTTGACGCTTGATTTCTTAAATGTGACTTGAAATACGTTTACAACCGAGTTAGACTGTTTGTTACAACCGACTGTTTGTTAGTCTTGTTTTTTTCTTTTTTATAATCAGGTAGGTCATTACGCACGTTCGTCTTCACCAAGTTTTTGAGAGGTTACAGTTTCTTTTTAATTGTAAGTGTAAAAGCCGTTGAACCGCATTCATTTTTAAAAAGAATTTTCTTACGGAGGTTTACTTCGCGAAGTAATCGTAAAACATACGTTCACTTAAGATCAGTCCGAGAAAAATCGCTGTGTAATTCAGGTAATAAAGTCATTTTCTGTAAAATTAGTCTTCAATCTTTATGAACTTAAACAGTTAGTATTTATACTAGTAGTAATAGCATCAAAATGTCAACCCAAGTAAATAGGTCTAATAGGTAATGGCTTGAGATTCCTTCGTTTTCTCGTACGTTGAAAAACATTTACTATATTACATATGTACATGTAAGTTTTAAGGTCATACGCGTGATTTTATGTATCAGATGAACGCCAGATGCTGACGATGCAAAGACATTACCAATAGTATTTATGTCCAAGAAAATCATATACATATATATATATATATACATATATATATACATTTCGTACAATTAGAAAACCGGGCAAAACGAAGAAAAGGGAGAAGCATTGGCTTGCATTTTCATTTCGCGTGAAAGAAATTTACGAAACAACCAATTTTAAAGGTGAAGTCCGATTGTAACCATATCTGATCATTTTATAATTAACAAGTATACACGTACCCAATAAAATTACTTTTAAGGCTATACCGCAAAAGCGATCGAATATGCCCCTTCAAGTCCCCGGCACCCAAACCAATGAATGGATTTCTGCAGTGAAATAACGAGACGAAGTAATTTCACTTTTATAATATTTGTTAATTGTCACTATTCGCTTTCAGTTTTGTTAAAGATATGCGAGTCTACATTTATTCATTAGCAAAAAGGGCACAAACATTCTGCTTGATCTATTAACTGCGATTATATGCAAAACTCGTTGTGGCCTGAATGTAGATGCCTTAACTATTTAATTTGGATCTTGCAGAAAGTATGGACCTGGAGTCGAGTATGGATAGAGTCGATTTTAGTATCCTTTGCTATCAAAATTAAAAAATATTCCTGACCGAATTCGAAGCTTGGCGTATACTTGAATGAAATTTAAATAATAATTTTTTACATAAAAAGCTACACGGCATCGAAACTATTTTTTTGATTTTGCACTACGCTGGCTAATATTCCTGCAAAAACACGAGTCGTAAATTATTGGAATGTAGGATCTAAAGTTACCTTTGGCTTAACTTGTGCCCAGTGTCTGTGTATCCGAAAAAGTTGCGTGAAAAAGTTCAGCAGTTGTTGTAATAGTTGAGCATGTAACACCCACGAGGGTGGTGCGATAGGCCCACATTTTATTATTACATATTTAAGCTTGTCTGCCCGCATGTCCGTTTCCGTCTCTTGATATATTTTTGTGTTCACGGATCAAAATTTTCAAGATATTTTACACGTTTCGGCCTAAGGACGAGCGCTATTGAAAATGGTTCGAATCAGACCAGTTTTTCAACCACTCATTATATAAAAAATGAAGGGAAAAAATATTGTAATTGTCAGAATTTCGCGACAAAAATCGCTGAGGAACGATAATTCCACATTCTAAAATGTACGTGAAATTTTTGTACCAAATGCGGCAATATTTCGAACCCCCAAACATGCAACCGTTCCTTAGGAAACTGAACAAAGTAAAAACATTATTGTCGGGCAAGGCCTACATTAAATCGCCTAGTACAAGTATTCGCTCTTTTTGGTAATAAGGCGTACTTTTCATGAACATAAGCATATTGGATGATGCACAACACTTCACATGGCGTGATCCAAATTTAGCAAAGTTAGTTTACTTTCTTAAAATTTTCTTATTTTTCAGTTTCTGTTATAGAAAACTAGAAATTATGCCTTTTTTCCGTATATGAGTTTGCTCATTATGATAACCCTTGCGTATGTTAGGGTCTAAAAAAAAAAAAAGTCTATGCGATGCAAATTCCCTACAGTAAATTTTTTTTTTTTTAATTTGCTATTATTTTTCTGAGAAATTTTATGTGGAGGGAGTGCCAAACAATAAACCCATGGTGTTCAAATTTGGTTCACAAATAATTATGAAGAACGAATTGCTATTATAAAACATTAACAATTAGGCCTTTTTGGCATATAAAAATTTACATTACCTGAGGATACGTACACGCGCTGGTATCCAAAAAATAGACTTACATGGTTCAAATTCGATATATAAGGGTACTTGGGTAATGAAAATTGATTTGTTAGTTATTTGGCAAAAAATTTTACTGTATTTTCCTGGTCCTTATATTCATATTCCACATTTATGTAAGCATGCCTTTGAAAACTTATATATTTTGTTTTTGAAATGAAGTAATGACTGCAAAAATTTTTTGCCTTAAGCCACTCGCGAACATTTGTACAAAATATATAACATGTAAATTTACAAATATCGTTAACTCTTGCTTGCTTAAAGGTAGCTTACCACATAACAGCAGTAGCCCAATATCCACAAACACTATTCCTTTTTATTTCTTCTTCTTCCGCTCGATTATAAAGGTGCACTACACCTGTTCACAAAAGCAAAAGATAAGGATAGTGGCTCGATTTTCGAAAGCATGAAATTTTAAATTCATTTTTATTTTAAGAAAATTGTCCGTCCGCTGTTGTTATTAATTCATTTGAATTCAATGATTTCTTTTTTCTAAGCAACAATAAAAAACAAACGTAGTAAATTTAGAAACAGTTTGACAAGAGGAGGTATCGGGAACGTATTTTCAGTTACAGATTTTAAAGGATGGCGCGAAGCATACTTGCTTACTTTATATCTCTTTTTCGCTTTCTTTGCTGTAAAGTAATAATTTTTATTATTTGGTAGATCTAAGTGATTTTAGTCCTTTAAATAAATAGTGTACGATAATCACTTTATATTTTCCATTATGAATAGTCTTGAAAATATTTTTTTAATATAATCTGTTCACCTGCAAAATTCCCCCCAATGACGGTTGTCGTATATTTTCACTTGTTTTCAACTTTCAGATTGTGAAAATATATACAATATGAAGATTTATATTTTGGAAAAAGCATAAATAATTGCTAAAACAATTTTACAATAAAAAAATATTGTATTTTTTCGTTGTAAGCGAATAGGAAAAAAAATTGATAAAAATTTTTATTTAATCAAAATTTTTTTTAGTTCGTTCGTTTTTATATAAAATGCAATCACAGAAAATATGCATTTAATTGAAAAAATGTGATCACATGAGATTTATGAGGGAAAATAAATTCATACAAAAATGAAGTTCAAGCCGAATACTTTCATTCCTATCGCTTTTGTATTCTTGCTATTGTATACAAAAGTTAGCTATTAATAGTTTAATGTATTACTTATGGCCTACTTTTTAGACAATAATTCAAAAAAAAATAATTGTAAACTTAACATAGACGTACGAATTGCATTCACCGTAGGATGGGATCTGTAATATATATTCGTAAAATATAATACTTTAAATAATTTACAAAATTTCATAATATCCCTAATCTACTATCTATACTTTCTGTACTTTACAAGGTCGGTTGACTTAATGAAATTTGTTTACACTATATAAGCGTTTGTTTCTTGACATAACTCTTTCTAGCATATTAGATCTTCCAACATTGAACACACCTGCCAAAATATGTGATTTAAGCCTCAAGGTCTGAGTTATGTATTTTATATGTACATTCATATATTTATACGGTTGCACGTTGCCCCTTACGTACGTATAAACGTTAACGTGCATGCTTGATTTTCTTATTGAGGAAGTTATACACACTTGAGCACATTTAACGTACGGCAGATGTTTTACAAATCCTTGATTTGATGAATTTCCGCTTCAAATGAAAGAACAAAAATCATATTACAGCTGCTGAATGACAAGCAGATGTAATGTTGCTTTATATAAATCTTTTGATTTATTTTTAATAGTATAAAACTTAAGAATTTATAGTAAAATATTCAGCCATGCATACTGGATTAATTTAGTGAATAATAATAGTTTACTTTTTTCTTTTTTTGCTCAATATCGCAGACTTTTGGCAGCAATAAAAAAATAAATAAATAAATAAATAAACAAACCTTTGTTGACTGACTAAATTCTGTCAAGTTTGACAGATTAAATAAGATTAGTTCACTAAAAAAAAAAAAATAAAAAAATAAAAGTTATAAATAAACTTATGGGATTTTTGCTTAAGGAACGAATCAACGACAAGACAACAAAACGGAAAACGGGCAAACAGAAGGAAAAGGCAAAAACAAACAAAAAAAAATTAAACACGGCTTGACGCCAACAGGCTTTGCACTATGTCTTGTCTGTCAATTCTAAGAGATTAAGGTTGAAGGTGTGGTGTGGCAAATACATAAAACAAAAAACCATTACAAAATTACTCATACATACAAATACCCCTTAGAGAAGTACAGATAAAAAGAGAATGAACTTTCTATACATTCCCTTCTGAACGGTAAACGTCAGTCACAGAACATGCAGGGAAAAGAGCAGCGGCTAATCTTCTACTGTGTAAATCTCTTGCGTTTCAAAACACAAAGAAAAAATACATTTTTTTTCAGAAAAACCAAGAAAATTGACTAAGAAGCAAGTGCCGATAACAGTTTAATACTTTGATAGATATATATATATATGTGTATATAGGTCGCTAGTTATAAATGCAATATTGCTTGCACGACCCAATCATCAGTCAATTTGATTAAATCAGCCTCCTTTTCGATATAGTCTAGCTTTGTCTTAGACTGTAAGTATGCATGTGTATTCTTTGATATTACCAATTTTCTACTAGACACCTGTCAATAATAGTAAAGTAAAATAAAAAAATAAAAGCCCGCGTTATATTCCAAAAGAATTAAAAGTAAACTGCATTTATATTAAATTTTATGCTTTTGAAATATTTGCTCAGAAAACTCCACAATCGTATAAACGGAAGAAAAAAAAGTAGTCAAAATACAGCTATGTGCGTTTAATTCATTCAAACCTCCCTACGGATTGGTAAAATGTAAACTTCGTAAAATAGTGTGCTTCAACAAATACTATTATTCTATGACAAACACAAATTGTGCGCTTGTAATGCGATCAGAGTTGTATTTATGTTAAAACGGCACGAAAAGGGCGACTGCCTACGAGTTTGTATAATGATAGAGCAAACGAAATCATTTTCTCGGTAATTTTTAATTTTTTTTTTTGTAAGAAAAATTTCCGTTCGATTTTTCCTTTAAAACATCATACATAACAAATAGAAATTCTGCAATGGAATCAAAATAAAATAATACTTCTGTGGGTAAGGTGGGACTATATTAAAACGGTATTGTAGAAATAACTTACTTATTGTCTTTCAACCTTCGTTAAAGCTTATGCATATCGAAAAATGGTTATTTGATCAATTAACAGCCGTCATAACCAAACTAAATGCAAAGGTTTTTGGTAACTTTCGTTTGGGAGTGCAATGTTGCACATTTTGTTGTCTACTTTTAGTTGTTAAACACAAAAAGAAAACAAAAAAAAGTTTAACGATTAGATATTCGTCTTGTTTGGGTTATCTAAAATCAAATCCCACGTAAAAAATTTGTATTTAGCTTATGCCGTCTGTTCAATACCCACCACCTTGCAGAAAACACATAAACATTGTACAATATATTATTAGTTGTAGCGTGTCGTTTAGCCGAACACGACTATTCTTACAGTCAGCTCTTAGTTAAAGATATTTACAAATTAAAAATTTTCTTTTAACGGGGTTGTGTTTGCAGGATTTTATATTAGATTTGCAGCTATTATTTTAAACTATATATATATATATATGAATATGTCAAGCTTTAGCTTTCTGTTCTAATTTTTGCAGCCGTAAGAGTTTCAATAGTAAAAGAAGAAAGGGAAGGGTAAAAGGTAAACACGCAGCACTCTCATCAATATTTTATATATATATATATATATATGTATATATACCGCATAGATTGTTGTGGTAAATCTTTGCCTTTCGGTGATAGGTAAATATCTTCAACACTCAAGAGATCAAAGTAGCAATATGTCCATTTCCGCCATTGATTTAGTAGTTATTACATTGACATTGCAGTTTAACTTAATCAACCTGTACTATTAGGCTACACTATCTGATATCCGGTATGTTTTAAAACTACCTAGATTGGAATAAAGTCTATGTCCTGGGAATAAAAAATGCTTTGTTTTTTTCAATAAACCTCCGAAGTTTTTAATTTTAAATAGCAAGTTATATTCCCAAAGCATTATGTGTTTATATAATGCAATTATATTTAACTAAATCTCCTCAATAGCATAAATTTAACTGATGTTAATTTTGTTTCATTAACACGTCTACAAACATAGCCTGAAAGAGTAAATGACAATAAACAGCTATTTTGTCTATTAAACAAAACAAAGGTTAAGCGATCAAGTATCATATTTTGAATCGAAGAAAACAATATTTTCTTGATATGGATACGGGGAGTTAATTTTATTCCACCTACCATTAAAATATATAGTTTGCGTATGTTTGACAATATTGACAACGCATTACGCTAACGTTGGGGAACGTTAGTAAGATGTGGTAAAGTTCTTCATCAATATAATTAGATACGTTAGATATATAGATGGTACCTTTTAAATATTGTGGCGGGTCTTCTTATCCGAGGTGTGATCAGGGCTTCCCAGGAAGTCCCTTTCCGCGAAATAACAAGGTTTGGACCTTCGTATTTTCTTCTATGTATTATTCCTTTATTGTTATCGGAATTTTGATAGATAATTACGATTTCGTGTAGTTTAGGACGAAAACGATTTTTGGTAGTCATGATTTATGTATTAACGACAATAATGATTGTGATAGATAATTATGATTTTGTACTAACGAAGAAAACCAGCGTAGTGACTCATGACCCTCTAGTTACTAGTACTTACGTCATCAGATATTACTTTCAGCATTCCGTACGTACCAAAGTTCTGCAAAGTACACGAGCACAGCAGAGAAAAATTATTGGCCAACAAGACCACTCGCCCGTTCCTGTCTGTGTCCTAGTCGCTTTTATTGTTCCTAATCGTTCGAAAAGTCATGAGAGAGGGTGGTCCTATCAGTTGTTCAAAGATAGTGACTAAGCTAAGCCAGTTATTCCCTATCCGTTAGTTAAGTAATCCCTATCAGTAAAGTCGAACAACAAAAAAAGCTATTTTGTGAGATATCTCTTACCTTCTTGGCCGTTGTAATAGAAATTAAGGGGCGAGCGTGTTGTCCCACGATTTGCCGGCATGTTGCTTGAAAATTTCAAACGTGTGTATAGAGAAAAAATATTTTTAGACTTGCTTTTCCCACGCCTACACTAAGGATACGGTGGACAGAGAAGTATCTACAGTTACACGTGAAACTTAACGGACGAATCGGACAGATAGACCAACTACTTTTAGAATTTACTTAGTTACAGGTAAGGGACACATCAGACTATGGACGGACAATTATGCGGACAAATTCTTTATTAGTAAGGGAGCAAAACGCTTCCTTACAATATGTTTAACCGTGCAGGATGGATTTATGTCGTTGACACCACGATGCTCCTGATTGGCTTGGACGGTGTTGTATTTGTAACATTTTTTCTAGAAAATCTGGTGTCGCGTTTCATGTCCCGACAAAAATCAGTGAAAAATAGTATTATGACATAATCAATGAAGGAGGAAAATTTTGACGTGATGGAATCATTTTTATAAACCCCCTTCAATACAAACAAGGTTTAATATTTAGCGTTTTATGATGACAATTAGTACACAAAATTCGTACATAACTACGAATGACATAGGAAAAAACCTATAGGAACGAAAGCTTTCTAATATATTTTTCTAATGTGATCAATCATTTCAGGGATTGTCCCCTATATATGTATATACATTGACGGCCAGAAAGAACTGAGAAAGTGAAACGGAATAGAGGGGATGGCGGCCGAAGTACAATGCATATGACCAAGCGGTAAAATGTTATGCCTTTAGTGACCCTTCCTTATAAGACGCATGCAAAGCAAATGCTGAATGTATGATAGGAAGGTCTAATTTTTGATGTATCATGATGCATGATGATATGAAGAATTGCATTTTGCGAAACGATATAGTGTGCATAATAGTCGATCTTGCTTTCTATAACTATATGATTTTAAATTTGAGCGATGGCGTAGTTATTATGTGAGTCAAGAAATGAGTCAATTAGCGCCTATTCAACAATCGTAGTTATATAAATTTAACTAAAAATTTTGTATCCAATAAGAATGTATTTGGAAAATTTGTGAACAGAAAAAAATACTTATGATATTCGATATATGCGCGCAATTTAACTTCAATAGTTAGATCTTACTTTTTGAATACAGTATTATAGCTTCATTGCGGTGCTTATGATATAATGGAAAATTATTTCACTCATTTTATTGCTATTGCACGTGCAAATAAGTGCATCAATATTATTGCACTTATTTTTAAGTTTTTTCTTTATATTCTTTTGCTCCTTTTTTGAATATATCGAGTACGCCAATCATTCCTTTGGCATTAACAATGTGTGAATAACTTTGATGTAAAATGATAAGCGAATAGATTTTCATGTGTCATATTGATACATTAGTGATGTTCTAGTTTGATACCCTACATAGAATACTTTGCTCTAATCATTTATGTCTGTTACGATTATCATTGAAAAGACTGCTTAAGTAAAAGTAACGAATGTCGGGTATGGTGTTTTAGTTAACAGCTTAAAATTTAATATAAAATCGCTTCAGTTTAAAAATTATTATTTATTTGCATTTCAGTTGTCGGCAATTAATTTAAATAGGGGCCGCTTTATAAAATATTCCGTAAGAGGATTACGCAGATGTAAACGTATTAATATCCATTGAAATTTTCAAATATATTTACGAACCAGTAAAATTATAAAATTTCTCTGATCATCCCAACAGACAAAGGCAGGTGTACAAGAATGCATGCAAGGAAGTGTAGTGTTATTATGAAAATTTGTTTTTTTTCTTTTTTTAAACTCCTATAAATTATGTTTATTCATTTACTTATTTTTTCTTTTTTGTTTTGTTTTGTATACCAATTTTTGCGCAGAAAAGTAAAAAACATAAAGTTCGCTTCTTCCTTTAACATTGCTGTCAAAGTGTGCAAAATCAGGCAACAATTTGTAAGCGTCTATTGCAGACATGACAAAAAGTCAACACCCACCCGTTATTGCACACAGATACCGACGTCTATAAATATTAAGCGGTAGAAAAAGTTATCGCCTTAATTAACAGTAATCGAGTCCAGCTTATGTCACACCGAATGTAAGCAACGAATTGCAAAACGTTCAATGCCCATCGCTTAAGCGCTCATCGGTTAATCGTAAGTAAGCCTAACAAAAAAAAAAATATTTATATTCCTTGAAAGGTCGACCAGCACTTGGTTTGTACACTATACGAACTTACCAAAATAATTTAACGGCAAAAAAAACAAAAAACTATCCCTTCTGCTTTAAGTATAACATGCGAGGAGATGGGAATAGAATTTTAAACAATATCTGTTACAAATTTTGTTTTTATGTATGCATATACGCGATATTTTCAATGTTATTTCTGGAAGGTAAATGTAGATTAATTACTATTTAAGGCCAAATATATGAATCCGGATATATACTCGTATATATATGGTCCATTTCATTTCTATTTAGATTATGTAGAGCCTATTTTGTTAATTATAACCGAATCCGAAAAGTAGCGATGATTCGCTATTTAAATTCCCATTTTAATGAAAAATTAAATATGTTCGAGATAATTTCGGAACTTTTGGAATATTTGGAGGCCACGACGAAGCAAAATGAGCGAATTAATATATATATGGGTGTAAATAATTTTAATGAAAAACCTGTATATGTAGCGCGAACAAAGGAGAAAGCCAACTACTCCTCTGCAAATGTATTATTTTGTAGTCATAACTGGCGCCATAAAAGATCCATAATTCATTTCAATTTATGGGAATGAAAAGTGTAATCCTCGTCTCGCAAGGCCATAACAGATTTAACCGGCTTAGCTGATTTTTCGTGTTGTTTGAAAAGTTCAAACATCAAAAATGAAAAACGTATTAGAACACAGACAAAGCAATATAGGGACTTGGCATAACTGGTATTGTGTCTTATTAAATATTAACGTATTAATTGTTTGAAAAAGAAAAAATGAAAATATTACTCGATCTGAGCGGGGCTTTGTAATATCATTTGAAATTTAGTTAACCAATTAAATTCATTTGTTTAAAGAAAATGAAAATGATTACGTTGTAAATAAATTAATGCTATGCATGTTGAAAAAGCAAGCTTGCTCGTAGGCAAGAAAAGCTTTCGTTTACTATTATTACAATTATTACAATTTTTTAAAGATAAACGTGAGCAAACAAGACAAGACAAGACAAGACAAGACCTTAATAAAGGCAAACGCTTTATTACTATCAAGTTTTGCAGGTGCTTTTAAGAAGTCCACAGAGTTAGACAATCCGAAAACGAGCTCCCGAAGGTTGGAAAGGTTTCGGCGTTCATACAGCGTATATTTGACCTTAACATTTTGTCTGTAATTGTGAATTGGAAGGGTAGATGTAAAGTGGAGAGAGTAGTGTAGATGGTACCGCTTTTGATTTTTTCCCTTCATTTTATCTTTGATTGTTTTTCTAATATACCATATATAATATATATGGTCAAACTCTTCCAATTTTTGAATCGTATTGCAACTTGCAATGTAAAATATCATAGATGAAATCAATATCGTTTTAAGAGCCGGATAACTATGACGCCAAGCTTATCCTCTCTATTAGGTAGGTTTGAAAAGACACGTTATATTACGAGTTTTTCAAAAGCAACAGAACACCAACAACGCAGGTCAACAATAGGTCAAACATTGAAGGAAAAAGTGACCACAACATAACACAAAAAAAAAAAAAAATGGCACACGCCGCTGAAGCTTTTTAAGATGTTGAAATTATTGAAGAGTGATGCTTTCTAAAATAAATTTGACTTTCCTAATATCACACATTCTAATGGCGCCATCTATCGTTGGCTGACTTTCGTATTTCATCTGAAGAGAGAGAAAGAAAACATGGTATGAACTTCATCATTTAGGAAAGCGAAATAATTTGCTAATTGTAGTGAAATTCATTCCACGATTTTAAAAAATTTTCAGAAAAATTTGGAATTGTGTCTACCTTGACGGACAAAATTTAAATCAAAATTAAAACTAAAGTCCCACTCAAACCGTGATTCCAATAATTAGCTAAGTAGACAGATATATGAGGATCATGGCTGCTTTCAAAAAATATATTCTCAGTCTACAAGCGAAAAGGACCCATTAGGCCTTAATAGCGGCCATTTCAAGTGAGAAAAGTGTAAGTAAAGTTCTGTCCCCAACTTCAGCTGAAGGGTCTGATGCATTTAAACGAATTCGAAATTCGAAAAATAATTATTTTTTATACTAATTAGTAACTAATAAAAAAATCAATTGATTTTTGGCCACGTGCTTGAGTGGGTATTTGTTACATCCAAACAAAGGTTAGCAATAATACTTTATTTGGAAAAGAGATCTTCTCTCCAGCTCAACAGCGAGATCCGTCAGAGTGATATTATATTTCGCGTAAAAATAATTGGAATCAAAAGATAACTTGTTGGAGGAGCAGCAATACTTCGTTCCTCTTACTTACTCCTTGCTTTTTAACTGTAATGGTTACGCTTTCATTTGCTCGATGAAGTCGACAATGGCAAGCTAACTAAACAAAAAAAAAGTTATGAATATTTTTAATTGAAAGGAAAATACATAAATAGATTGATAAAAAGTATTTTATGACTTTCCTAACAACCTAATATATTATTTGTATAACTATGCGAACTTACTTTTATTGGACATTGTTAGGTGAAAACGACAGTATGTGATTAGTGGTAAATCATCCAGGAGTGTGTTTTGTATCATAAATCATAATCCTCCCCCACAGAAATGTGGATGCACGTGTATGTACATATATATATATATATATGCACACAAGCACATGTATGTATCATACATTTAGTGCAGGTATGTAAATAAATGACGAACTGAACTCTCATGCATTAGTTTATATATATATACATATAATATATACATACACATATTATCTACATATATATTTATATGTACATATAGTATGACAATTCCTATGATTAAATGTAATGGTTTGCAAATGTATTGTGTGTTACCTACAGATTATGCAAGCTAGTGACCAGTGGTGCTGAGCAAATTAAACGTAATAGAATCCGTTTTATTTGTGTTCACATAACGTACTCCTAATAAAAATTTTAAAGTTTGTTATTTGGCGTAGTATATGCTTACGGGTATGGGAATTTTCCGTCCACCTAACCATCTATTTTATGTACAAAGTGAAGTTTTGAAGTTAAATATATCATAATTTGTATTAGATAACTTGCATTTTTGTGTCCTTTTTTTTGCATATGAGAAGTTGACCTTATTTGAAAAGTTTTGTTTTTTGATTTATTATATCTGCGGATAACTACAAATTTTAATTAATTTTAAATTAGACTTTATTTCTACCAAGCATTACTTTATAATTCGGAATTTTCAATTATGAACGAAAGCACAGCGGAAATAATATCTTCAAACTTTTAAATAATGGGTATAACTGTGTTGCAAGGTATAATTACGTGCAGAAGGGTACAATAGGTTCTCTTTGTGTAAACATTACACGAATAATCGGATCTTGTCGTCTTAGCAATAGTATATATATAATTGATAAAACGACTTCAAAACATTTCTACAGTAGTGCGTTTACATTTGCATTACAATGGTTTCGGTGTTTTTGTGTATTTGCGTGACTTCAATCGAAAACACGCAAAAATCTCGTTTTCGTTATATAAAAAATATCAATATATCAATATATTGTATTACCATCAATATATTGTATTTTATTGCATTCCCATCAATACATTCGAAATCCATTGAAATATTCTACAAATCAGTAAGTTCATCTTTTCTTATACTCATCAATGGTCAAGGGAGCATCAGAGATCCCACAAATTACATATATTCTTGATCAGTATCAAATCCTAAATCGATTTAAGTATGTCCACTTGTCTGTCTGTGTAATGTCTGTTGCAACTATAGCAAATAAATGTACAAAACTTGAATCCATATTCTATGGGCGATGCTGTAGCATTTGTACACAAAAAAGGAAAAAATTGACCACGCCTACCCAATATTATAGTATACCAAAATTTAATGATTTTTTCAAAAATCCCATAAAGTATAAAAATTCTTGGTCATTTGAAATCTTGAATACAGCTAAATATGTCCGCCTGTTCATTTGTCCATCTCTCTGTTTGTGTAACTTTGTAGTATTTGTAGTAAAGCTTTTCCCGTTAGCAAAAATGAAGATATCGCCTACAAACTTGCAAAAGAATTTCGAATTGATCCAAACCTTTCAAAGGACAGGCGTATAACGCCCACATGCCTAGACAACAAAAACTTTTGTTTTGAAAATAAAAGAAATCAACTCCGCCCACTCCATATTATCGAGCATGAGAATTTTGTTCTTTATTTCTTTTGTCTTTCATTGGGGCAAAAGGTGATGGGTATAAAAGATTAGGTCCCGATCGAACTTAATTTTGTTACTTGTTTATTCTTTTTTTTGCCACATAGGTAGTCTATTGATAGCATTAGAAACTGATATTCTGACAAATCACTGTATGTTCTCTAACTTTCATTGTATTACGAGTAAAAATAAGCCCTTTGTATTATTTTGATCAATTGAAATTTATATAAAATATATCCGCCCGTGTGACCGAGTAGGCAAGAGTCTTGACCAGCAACTCAATGATCGTGGGTTCAAATCTCAAGTGCGATAGAGTTTTTAATAAAGCTGAAAGCCTTAGATGCTAGTGCTTTAAGACTTAATCTTAGAATCTATTCTCTGACAAAATTTGTAATAATAATAATAATAATAATAGTATGTAATATACTCTTGTTACAAGATTTAATAATCGAAATATTCGTCATGGTTTCGAGTTCATGGCTTCATTTTTAATCCGTTAGCCTGCTTTTCCGCTAATCTTTCTCGTCGGGAATTTATTTTGTGGGAAAATAATTAACCGGAATGGACTGGATTTGGGATTTCCGTAACACTACCCTCCACTTAATCTTGTTCGTCCCGAACAAGCTGGTTTCGATAGGCGGTCAGTCGGTCCAGGTACCATTTTGAATCTAGTTCGTCTTCTGGGATGTTTTCGAATTCGATAGACCACACCACTTATCCTTGTGATGATTTTGTGCGGACCTTCCCAGTTACATTGCAGTTTTGGTGACATATCTCTTTTGCGTAAAGGATTGTACAATAACACTAAATCCCCTTCCTTAAATCCTTGGGCGTTAGCCCTCAGATCGTATCTTACTTTCATTCTGTCAATTTCGATTTGCGTTCTATTTCGAACCCGTAGGTGCATGTTATTCAATATCACTCTAAATCTAGTAACATGTTCGATCTCGGTCCTTTGGACACTAGGGGACGTCCCAACTTTCAAGTCTGCAGGTAGCCTCAGGTTAGACCCGAACAAAATCTTCGCCGGAGGTAGAGCAGTGGTGTTGTGCACTACTGACCTGTATGCCATTAAAAAGATTGGTATGTGTTCATCCCAGTCCTGCTGATTGTCGTCGATCACTTTTCAGAGATGTTCTTGGAGCGTTCGATTAAAGCTTTCGACCATTCCGTCAAACTGAGGATACAACGGAGTCGTTCTAGTTTTATTAATGCCGAACATTTGCCAAACCACTTGAATTATCGAAGATTCGAAGTTTCTACCTTGGTCTAAATGCAGCTCGATGGGGACTCCAAACCGCGTAACCCAATTATTGACGATACTTTGGCTATTGTCTGTGCTTCTTGAGTAGCTATGGGGTATACTTCTGACCATTTGCTGAAGTAATCAATGACTGCCGGTACATATTTATTTCCTGCATCGATAGCTGAAAATGGTCTAGCAATGGCCACTGCGATCCTTTCGAAAGGTGCACCCACGTTATGCTGCTGCAAGCGCCCTCGCGGCTTCCTTTAGGACCTTTCGATTTGCTACCTGATCACAGCTGCGAATCCATGCAGCTACGGAATCCTTGATACCTACCGAATAGAAATTTTCCTTTTCTTTTCCACCGTTTTTGTGATGCCAAAATGCCCTCCGCTTGGTCCGTTGTTTTATTCCCTTACAACTTCCCGAGTTCTCGCTTGTGGGGCCACAAGTGATTTCTCAGTCCACGAAGCATCCTCACTATGCCATATGCGCCACAAGTATCCATTTTCAACAATGACGCTCTGCCAGTGAGCCCAATTCACCTTCGTAATCGGTCTTTCTCATGCAATCTCTTCCAAGGTGGGACGCTCCTCCTTTTCCATGGCCTCTAATATTGCGTTTAAATCTTCGTCGGTAATTTGAGCACTGCAAATCTCTTCTCTCTAAATGTTTCCGTTGGGCTCCACAATACTCTGGCAGATGGCGACACCTCCTTTATTCTCGTTCCTTACACACTGTTTGCAGTGTGAGTCGCATGGATGTCTGCACATAGCATCCGCACTGTCACGCGATTTGTCGGTCCTATATGAAATTGAGAATTGGTAAGTTTGCAGTTTTTCAATCCGACTGGCCAATTGTCCTCTTGGTTCTTTCAACTTGAGTAACCATCGCAGAGCAGCACGATCTGTCCTTAGGTGGATTGTTGCCCACACAGATATTTGTGGAAGTGCTTAACAGATTGCGTTATTGCCAGCAGTTCTCGTCGCGTAACACTCCTCTCGTATTTGGATAGGCGCTTTCTATAATATGTTATTATCTTTTCGTTACCATCAATTTGCTGGGAGAGCACACTGCCTAAGCCTTCTGCGCTTGCATCAGTATATAGTATAAATTTTTCTCCTGGTATGGGATAAGCTAAAATGGGTGCCGCGCATAACAGCTCTTTCAACTGCGTGAGCGCGTGCTCTTGAGACTCCCCCCATATGAAGGATCGATTTTTCTTCGTAAGGTCCTGCAGCACACTGGCGACCGTACCAAACATGGGGACGAATTTGCGGTAGCATGTACAAAGTCCTAAGAAACTGCGAACTTCATGCAAATGGTTTGGTCGTGGGCATTTTTCTACTGCTCTGATTTTATCTTCATCCGTGTGAACCCCAGTCGTTCAGACTTTGTACCCAAGATATGTCACTTCTTTCCTAAAGAACATACATTTTTCGATACTCAATATTAAACCTACTGCCCGTAATCGGTGAAAAACATCTGCCAGATTTTTTAGGCGTTCCTTGAAATCTTTACCCATGACAGTAATGTCATCCAAATACACCAGACATGTCTTCCAGTACAGCCCTTTTAGGACGCGGTCCATTAGGTGCTCAAATGTGGCACGCGCATTGCATAATCCAAGCGGCATTACGGTAAACTGATATAAGCCATCACCAGCGGTCTTTTCCTCGGCGTCGTGTTCAGCAACCTCCACCTGCCAGTACCCACATTTCAAATCTAAGGCTGAAAACCATTGCGAACCTGGTAATCTGTCTAAGGTGTCATCGATCTTAGGCAAAGGGTAGCTACGCTTCTTGGTCACTTCATTCAATTTCCTATAATCGACACAAAATCTAATAGATCCATCTTTTATTTTAACGAGAACTAATGGCGAACAGCAAGTCTACTTGATGGTTCAATAATTTTTCGCTCTTGCATATCTTTGATCAAGTCCGCCACTTCTCCTCTTTTTGCTAGTGGAATTCTTCTAGGCCGTTGTCGAATCGGATCAGCTCCTGCTGTGTTGATTGTATGCTTCGCAACATTAGTAGGGCCACGAGAATTTGTAACGCCGGCAAAGATGGATCAATTTTACAGGAAAAACTTTTTGGCGTATTTCTTCTGCTGCTCATCCAGATTGCGAGTCCATCTCTTTACGAGAATTTCAGCTTCTTGGGATATCTTTGAGCATGTTTTTGGTACTTCGGTTTGATGATTTATAACGTATTCGAAATTTTGGCATTGCACTATAATGTCCTCTGTGTGAACTTTTGTTGTAACGCTGGTTGGGTTTAATACCCGCACTGGTATTAAATTGTTGACCAGTGAAACAACCGCTTTTCGGACGTTCGATTTCGGTAGCGTAATCTTGGATCCCTTCGTTCAGCTTCTGGCAGCGCGAAGACAACTCCAGGTGGCTTACCCCCTTCACATGTTTGCTACCATATTTACTTTCCAATGCATCCAAATTGCAGCGAATTCCGTTCTCTTCCGGGATTATCTGGATGATTTCCGCTGCGACCGAAAATGGTTCTCTTTATTTATTTCTATTTAGGTGGAGAAAACTTCTTCAGTGCAAAATTAACTATAGTAGGTAACAATTATTTGTTCAGATTTTTCCCCCTATTCTATGCGCTGCATTCTTGACAGATTTGCATAATTAATTCACTTCGTAGGCTGATTTTTGGTGGGTTAAGTCGTGGGCGCCACTGCACTCATATTATCTGTGTTTGCGTAAAAGGAACCCTTGACCTTATAAGGAATTGTCTTCGAATATAAAAGTTTCTTAAATAAAGAGGAAGAGGAAGATTATATCAAATAGTTGGAATTTTATAAAATTGAATTTGTACCCTTTCATCGTTTTAGGTAAGTGTATATTAGCTCTCGAGATGGACAATTTTTTCACTTTATTATGTCAATAAATTCTCAAATCGATTTATCAGAATGACTTATTAAGTATATCTTCGCACTATAACGGTTTTTGGGCTCAATTTGAAGCTCAATTCCCGGGTTCCTTTTAATGATATTTGGTGCCCTGACATCTTTTGGCCGAAAGGTGATGAGCATTATTTTAAGGGGATTGGATTAGACTATTGCATTCATATGAAGAGAACTTGCAGTTTTCCATATATGAATATTTCTCTACAAAAATTCGTAAACAATTGTGTATATCTCAGTAAAGAAATTACATAGGATCAGATCGTTTTTGAATCTTCCCGCATATGACCATTCTTACAAAAAATAAGCCCTTATAAGATCGCATTTTTATATCCATCACCGGAGCGTGAGGAGTATATTCATTTTGCCGTAGCGTTTGCAACGCCCAGAAGGAAGCTTCAGGAATCCTCAAAGTATATATATTCTTAATCACTATCAAATTCTGAACGAATTTAAACATGTCCGTCTGTCCGTCTATGTAGTATCTGTTTTAAATATTCTCTCGGCTGCAGAAGTGAAGCTAACGACTTTAAATTTGGCAGAAGTTCTTATGCGCAGTTTGGTATTGAGCCAAATCGGTGAAAGGACACACCCACAGTACTGTGTAAAGTGGAGATACTTCTCTTTTTCAAAAGGACTACAAACTGTGCTCATTTCTCATAAGCTGCACTGGATAAATATATAAAAATTTAAACGCGCATTCTATGAGCGATATTGCAACACCTCTACATAACAGGAAAAAATCGCGTGCAGTTGCTAGCTTCAAAAATCCCATAAAGCATATAAGTTCTTATCCAATTTCAAATGTGCAATACACCCAAGGATGTCCGTGTGTTCGTCTGTCCAATGGTAAAGATTCTCCCGTTCACAAAAATGAAGACATGGTCTAAACACTTACAAAAGCATTCGGAACTTGTGGGCATTTTTGTTTTCCGTTTGGTTTGCTTGTTAATCATACGAAGAAAATGTCGACTGCGGCCATCCAGTATTACAGAATATGAAAATTAAGTTCTTTTCCCATTCTTTCGGTCACGATCGAATATAATTTTCCTGCGTGTTACCATTTAATAGTGAAAGTTGGTACAAAAGCGTTAGTTGACATATCAATTTACTGTGACAAGTTTGCTTCTCCAGATTGTGTATGATTGTTCACATCGGTCCATAGCGTAGCGGATAGACAATCACTTAATGTGAGCGCATGAGGGAAAACCGGGCATTTTTTTGCTTCGGCAAAAATTTGTTTCTGGTAATGAATTGTTGTCCACGTATTCTAAAAACTTGACCATGCTTATTGAGACAAATCAAATTCATTTTCAAAATTTTTTTCTGAACATTTTCTTCGTTGAAAAATCATCTATGTTCATGAACAAAATAATTTGAATAATTCTACAGAATTTGGAGAAGAACTTAACATTTACAAAACCAATTTCGTCATGAAGTCCAATTTTCTGATTTTAATTTTTCATTAATCATAAAAAATGATCCTTAAATTCCTGGCTGAATTGACGATTGCTCATTTCCTTTTAGAGTCTAAACTAAATACTTATTACATTTATCTATTGTCATAGATCAGTAATTAGAAAAAATCTAATTTGACCTTGAAGGGTTGCCTTTTTTGTTTTTAGCTCGCATTTTATTAACCAATAAATAATTCCAGGAAAATAGTTGTACACTCTAATGACGTATAAATGAATATCACATAAACATCAAGGAAAAAATTCATATATGCGCGTTAAACACATGGCATCAATGTTGAACACGTGAGAATGAAAGAAAAAGAAATGAATAAATAAATATGTATATATATATACATACATATGCACATATATTCATGCACATCATGTGGGAAAAAGCAGTATTCTCAACACGTTTTGAATATTAAATGAGACAACATTAAGTTCTAGCGGTAATGTGTATACAAAACACAATGAACTACAAAATATATTTGAGGCACGCCTGGAAACAAAAAAAAAAGATAAGTTGATTTAGGATTAGTTTGTATATGTGATGTTAGATAGCGAAGAAATTTTAAGAGTACTTTTTTTCTATTTTTCAGCGGAAACAACTTTTAAAAATAATAAATAATTTCTAAATGTTAATTTTGTAAACAATTAAATAAAACTTTGGCCTTATTTTGTAAAACGGATGCTATTGGGAAAATTATGTCAACTTTAAAGTGATTTTTGACTACTCATCACTTAAACGAAAACTTATGTATGAAATTGTATTCTTTTTATAGCCGCCTACAGTAGGGACCATATTACGCATTGAAGATTGCGACAAATAAAGAAATTCTTCATCAGAACGGAACGATTGTAAATATGTTTTTCTCTCTTCTTAGTTAATGGAACAAGATCTGAAAAGGACAAAATTGTACTTAAATTTTACCAAGTTTAAAAATCAGCAATTTTACCTCCACCCATAGTCCGAAAAAAACTATTAAAATGAAACATTAATTTATCACATTTTAATATCGTAAATTAAACTTTTTTTTTTTAAGAATCATAGATATTCTGTTGATATTGCAGTAATATAAAACTATGCGCTCATGTATATATCAACTGTAAAAAGAATGGAATCGGCATCTTGAACGCTTTTGTCATTTCAGTCCAAGACTAGCCGCTGTTGACTATAGAAATTTTTCTAAAAGACAAATAGAACGTCTTTTTATTGGACGATATATAATTTTCACTGCTACTTTATGTAAAAAAGGGGACCGGAAAATAATGTTCTTTCTGCGTATGTCAATATTCATTAGTTATTCATGAGAAGCGGAAGCAAATCCGTGTCTGATAATCGAGGAACTGTCAAACACTCTTAACTAACCTTGTCGATAAGTAAGCAGAGCAGGTGTTTGGGTCCCACATAATCTGTTCGAAGAAAACAAAGGTGCAAACGGAAGTGGCTCTCTCCGAATGAGCCACGTTTAGATCTCAAAAAGGCGCTTTTGTTTGTTTGGTGGTGGTATTCGCGGGGTCATTCATTTTGAAGTGCTGAAATCTGGACAAACTGTGAATGCAGACCTTAATTGTGAACAATTCAATCTTTAATTGAAAAGTGCTCAGCGATTGCCAACACAAAATGTGTTATTCTGCAACTCGATAATGCAAGACCGCATTGTGCAAGGCAAACTCTTTTCGTTCAAAAATAGTTGTGATCTATTCAATCTTCAATACAAATTTGGCCTATACTTAAAAAAATTTGGCCTATAAAAAAAAAAATTTACACCCAATTTTAAAGTCTTGCCTAAACTTAGTTAACCTTACGAGGAAGAAGATACAGTTAATTCGAGTTGTTGTCGCCCGGAGAGTGAGTTAAAATGTAATTATTGTTCTAAGTATTTTTTGCATATTAAATATTTTTGGCTGAAAAATTTTATATAAAAACACTATTTTTAATAATAAAAAGTTCATTAAATATTTAAGGTAGAACATCTTTTTTAGAATATGTTTATTACTCTTTTATTTTCGACTAGAAATTTAGAGCGTTATTTATTTCTTCTACAATATAAAGTTTTTTTCAGCAAAAAAAAAAAACAATTTTTATAAAAGCAATCAGAAATCAGGATTTACTAAGTTTGTTATTTTTTTTGTGGTGTTATCTAATACGAAACGATAGAGATGCCACAAGTGTTCATATGTCCATACCTACTTCTGACTGTACATTTCTTGACGATTTGCTTGTCTGTTGTACTGTCACCTCAATCGATAAAATGGTGAAATGTCTGCATCATTGCACCACTCATTCTTCCTAAATTTTTTTCATGCCCATATGAATAGGATACCTGTCTACCATTTCTCTGTCCGAAAACAGGTGTTGTCAGTCTTTTAAGGCTGAGTCTTCCTTAATTCACTCTCTTGTCTTTTTACATCTAGATAAGTATTTACAGATTTGATCGTTCGTGTGAATGCCTGGTTTTTTATTTATTCGACTTCTCGCATGTTCATCAGATCGTCTCAGACTCACTTCCGTGGTGGTCCCTATATTTTTGTCCATTTGTCTTTGAGCACGTCTGCCTATCTGTTCGATTTAACCATTGACTCTGACCGACTAACTTACGCTGAATAAGGGGAAATCATTCTAGTTTAGTCTCCTTAAAATGGCTACAGCTTTTCTATTGGGTACCCCTTTTTTCCTGTAGAGTAAACAATGAAAAATCTGTGGAACAAATATTTTATTCCGTTTTCTTATTCTGGCTTATGTTTATTTTAAAAGTGCAACTTTTTAGAGCTCGTTAATGCACACACGTAAATACGTGCATGAAAGTATTCATGTATGTATATGTGTAGTGTGGATATGTACTTACATTTATAAACATTAAGATTTTTAGCTCTCACAAGGGCAACACAAACACCTACTGCCTACGACAGATTACATACACACAGAGAAATTAATAAACGACAAAAAAAAAAAAAAAATTAAGAGAAAATGAAAATCTTTTTATATACACTTGGGCTTGTGAATACATTTAGGAATATGTGTATGTGTTTGTTAGTGCTTTATATCATGAGATAAACCTACACATGTACGTATATTATGTTAACTTTCGATTTTAAAAGCAACAAAGTGCATAAACAAGAGGTAAAATGGCAGCTCTTCTGCTTTTTTTCATAGCACGATCTCATGCGTAGTTAATATGTGAGGAAGTTCCTAAGAAAAAACAAAATTTATGAATGGATATTAAAAGAAATGCAAGCTTTTAAGGTACACTGCATATAATTTCAAGTAATATTTTACATCTTACATTGTGTGAGAGAAAATCTAATAAGTCAATTTGCCAAAAATCGATGTTTACTGAAGATTGCAGACTATTGATAAAAATTACTTTTCGAACCGTAGAGTGCACGAATCATTAATAGCGTATTTGCCTATAGTGTTAGTAGACAGTAGACAGTATTAAACTGGTCCGTTAAATTTCGTTGGGGTGGCTTTAACCGCACGAATAACCGCCACCATTAAGTCTGAGCAACTGCAGAATGCGTATGAATTATCGTTGAAATTTGATGTAAGCAAACCAAGTTCCTATTGCAGTTGCTTCGGGCAAACAATTAGCATCAATAAGTCCTTTGATTTTTACGATTTTTAGTTACTAGCATCAATAAGTCCTTTGATTTTTACGATTTTTAGTTACGATTGTTCAAAACGTTTTTGAATTTCTTTCTTCAGGGATTTTAGCTTTGTAGTTATTGCAGGCGAAAAAGAAGTTAGTTGCGATGTTAGGTTTGCTTTATGCATCATTTCAATTCATCAAATTTTATTAGTTATCGACTAAAAAGTATAAGTTTCTGTACTGATCGCAAATTAATAAAATTATTTTTATTCAGATTTAACTGTCATTCGTGAAGTGAAAAACAAGCTTTTATCTACAAGCCAGAGTATAAGTGATAGCGGGAATTTATAGACCAGGCTTGAATCTGCGTGAGCGCAGAAGGTGAAGCAACGTCAACGTAAACAAGGTCAAAGAGTAAACACCAATAGCAAACATGACGCTCACTATTTCCAAAACATCTCAAGGTCCTTTAGGACCATCAAATGTGCGTCGAAAAAAAGTCATATTGGCCGATTGTCTATGAAGCAAATCCAAAGAACTGAATCTGCGTTTTTAACGAGAAGGTGAAACAGTTCGTACAACCGGAGAAAGAATCGAGTTATTATTAGCAAATTTCAAATATAAGTAACAAGTGCGTTATTAAATTTATGGAAACGGGCGTATTTTAAATATACGTTTTCAAAGGCCTTTTAATTAAACTGCAACATTTTTGATATCATTATGAGCGTGGCATGCTGTGTAATCATCTCATTGTAGAATTTTAACGTAATATATAAGTATGCTTGTATTGCTCACTCAAAATACATGTTGTTGCATATAATTTAAAATAGATATGGAACCATAATAAAAATAAAATATTGTACAAAAACCTTTTAAAGATTGTTTCCTATTTTGCATATATTCCACTTTGCGGGAACCTTTAAGCTCTGACGTTGCAGTTGATTTGTTACCTTAAGTCGGGTAAAGAAGAAAATTGAAGTCTTCGACAAAGTTTATTGAACGTTGTAATTTTACTCTCAACTGAAATACTGTCAGGCAGGAGGCCGGTATAATTAAATCTATTCCTGTACATCGGCTAAACAATCACCTTTTTCTCTTTCTTGCTTCCGTTCGTTCGCAATATCTTCGTTTAGAAATTAGTGATGAAAGGAAATAGAGAAAAGAGGTGACGGCCGCAACCTAGAGTGTATGTGCTGAATCGGTAAGCTGTACCGCTCTTGGGATTTGAATACACGAACACTGATTTGGTAGTCGCGGGTCTTATCTAATGGTGAGCCGCGGTATATAATATTGACTAAAATTTCTCTAACTGTACTATGAGTACTTGAGGTTTAAAGTATAAACTGTGTAAGTAATATACATGAGTTCATGTAAGTCGTCATTTTGTTTTGTTTGCTTTTAAAATAAACAATAATGCAACTACAACAAGTAAAACAAGGTAAATTCCTTGCTTTGCAGTTCATGCAAAATATACCAACTATGAGAAAACTATAACCACTTTTAGGAAGGGAAAATACAAAAAAAAGAAAAAGGAAACAAAAGGAAAAATGCGAGAAAGAAAACAGTCAACTTAACATAAAACTTGTAACCTGTAAATGAAAACCAAACCAAAAGTTTATCATGATTATCAGCGCCGTCATTATCATCATCAACAACATCAACATTATCATCGTCACTATCTGGCAGGAAATGTCAATAAACCTTGTTCTCCGGTAATATATTCAAATCTGTTGATTGATGGCAATTAATTAAAAAATTAATTGAAATATGCTTCTTTCTTTATATTTTGCATTCTACCCACACACCTACACGCTTTTATTTAAAATTCTTTCTTTATGAACAAAACGAAAGAAAATAAAAATTGAAATGAAACAAGTAAGAACATAAAATTCGGTCGCGAACGAATTTTTTATACCCGTCACCGTTATACTGAAAAAGACAAAAGAAGTAAAAGAACAAAATTTTCATGCTCCATAAAATGAAGTGGGCGCAGCTGATTTTTTCTATTTTCAAAATAAAAGTTTTTCTCGTATAGACATGTGGGCGTTGTAGGCGTGTTCTACACAAGTACTACAAGGTTGCGCAAATAGACAGATGGACAAACAAATAGGCGGATATGTTTGTGCGCATCCCAAATGTGAAACTGGCCAAGAATTTATATACTTTATAGGATTTTTGAAGTTTGTTTCTGCGCGTTATAAAGGCATTGAAAAAACAATTAAATTTTGACACACTGTAATATTGGGTAGGCGTGGTCAAGTTTTTCCATTTTTGTATACAAATGCTACAGCATCGCCCATAGAATATGAATTCCAGTTTTCGTACATTTATTTGTTACAGTTTATGAGTAACGACCAGAAAATTTTTCATTCCTTTTGAAAAACAGGGGTGTTCTATTTTTGGCCTATTTTCAATACCAACCTACGTGCAAGAACTTCCAACGTTTCTGTCAGATTTGAAGTCGATAGCTTCACTTTTGCGGCCAGGAGAATGTTTACAACAGATTTTGGACAGAGGGACAAACGGACAGACGGACATGCTTAAATCAGTTTAGAGTTTGATGCTGATCAAGAAAATATATACTTTGCAGGGTCCCTGATGCTTCCTTCTGAGCGTTGCAAACGTTTTGACAAAATGAATATACCCCTCATTTTTCGATGATGGGAATAATTATAAAAAAACAGGAGTTAAAAAATTGTATGGCTTTCACCAGGTTCTACTTACATTTAATTAAGCCCAGCATTAGGAGAAGAAGAAGAAAGTGCTCCTAAAAGTTTCCCAAGCAACCGAAAGAAAGAAAACTTCTTAACAAAAAATGTTTATACGTATTCGTGCACTTTGTAAAACTGAGTAAGCAGACGCACTGTAAAAAGAGGAAAAAAATTTTAATTAGTGCTTTTTAAAAGATTTTATTTTCTTGCTGAAAGATTCCTCTTTACAAAAATTTTCATTTTTAAATGGTGTGGAATTTCTGGGCATAAAGTTCAGGTGCATGCTGCAAAGAACGTGCATATCAAAATTTAACTTAAATCGAATCTTTGGCATTTCACACCTTTTTATCTGGCAGCAGAATAAATTCCTAAAAGAAATGTATTTATTTATCAACAAATAGAAAAAAGATTTTTTCATAAAAAAAACAATAAAGCACATGTGTCAGATAAGGTGATCACAAACTATTATATATTGACTAATCACTTTAGTCCATTAATTTGGTAACTGATTATAATTCATTTAACCTGCTAGATTACACGCCGTTCGTAAGTGAATCAATCATTAATTCCCCAATTAGTTGAGTTCAGGTCAAATGATCATTTTTGTGCTAGTCATCAGAAAATAGTTAAGCAAACAAATGAGTTCCCCTGCTGGCGTATGTCATAGCCAAGTCGCCCCGATGTCATCCTATGCACGCTGTTTTAAATTACGACAACAGCTTTATGCTGACGCTGTCGATTAAGGTGACCTTTTGCGAAAAATTATTCTCGTTTCGTCCCTTTAGGTTCGACAATGATTTTCTTTCGTTTGCACTGGAAGAAGTAACGCACTCACTTTTTCCACCAAATCGTTGATCAGCTCAATATCAAACAAATAATTAAAAAAATTTTAGCTTATCTATGCTTAGTTTAAACACAGGACAGTGAAATGCCATAAGATGACGCATTGTGTAGATCTGTGCGTGAGCGTATTCGCGCTATGTGAAATATTATTTTCTTGACAGCAAAATATTTTTGAAATGTAATGGAAAAACATAAAAACTGGCAAATTTAGAAAAATAAGTAGGAAAAATATATTGAAATAAATGCTCGTTGTTAGTGTTTTATTAAAAGCCATCTTTGTCTTTGTATTTAACTAAAGGTTCACTATTATGTTCAGGAAGAGCTGACTAAAGAGTTCGATTGCTTTTTATTATGATTGAATACCCATTGATCCTCAGTATACAGTAGAAAGTTGGAAATAGATAGACGTGTAGCAAAACTGTGGCAATTTCAGAATATATGTCAAGTCTATTCGTAAAGAAAAGTTTGCACTAAACCGGTAAAAGTAAACGATCAAACAAAAAAAGAAAAAACAAAAAGCAAATATTCTCTTGCTTATCTTGCTACATATAATACCTTAAGCCAACGGACGCACAAGCGCACACAAATATTTCTACTATAGCATATATTCTATTATAGCATACATGTGTACAGTGCAGTTTTGAACACACATAGTGCAAGAACTTTACCAAATGCCTTCGTCTCTGTTCTTTTACTTTCTTTTATTGCTCGCTTTCCTAGCGTTTGTTTATCTTGGATGACTCGAAGTAGTACTTAACAATTTTGTTTTGCAAATGTTCCTAGCGAAATGTCTTGTCTTATATATACATACAAATAGATTCGCTTTTTATTGCACAGTAACGGGTCTTCTTATTCGGGGTGTGCTCAGGACTACCCAGGAAGTCCCTTTCCAAGAAATTTATCAAAAAGTCTTTTGACCTTCCTAATTTCTTCGGACTTACCTTTTTATTATTTACAGGAAATTCTTATTACTTTTCTTATTTACAATTGTGATATACAGTATGTGATAAGTGATTGTCCTAGGGAGGGATGATTTGCTGGACGACTCTTGCTCATAATTATTTTATCCGATATTACTTTCCGCGTTCCGTACGTCCCAAAACCTGCAAAATACGTGTGAAATGTTACGGTAGCCAACCTTAGTTCGATAGGGCGACTCGTCCGTTCCCGTCTGTGTTCTAGTCTCTTTTATTGTCCCTAACCGTCATCGGAGAGAGTGGTCCCATCCATTGTTCGGGGATAACAACTAAGCTCAGACTGCCATCCCCTATCCGTCAAGTCTAGTGGTCCTATCTCTCTGCGGCCAAACTAGAAAATGTCATCCATATTCCGAATATCGCGTCTCAAATTTGAGTCTTCTTCCAAACTCGTTTTTCGCTAACATACCAAACTTCAAAAAATTGTGAAAAATAGTTCTCATAAGCAGAATTCGAATCTGTTGAGTTTGTTTGAAAGATATTCTCATATAGATGCGATGACCACAAAAATATTTTGCGTTTTTTAATACGGACGGAGTAGGCTTTCAAATCGAATCTTAATTTTAAATATTTAAAAGAGGTCTTTTAACGCGTTTACAGGGTGTTGTTAACAGATATGGCAGCTGTCTTTAGTAGTAAAATTCGATTTTGTCATCACACCCTTTGGGTATCTAACAAAAACAAATATATTGCAATGTGTAGCCCTTAAAACCTAACTAAAACGAGCAATTCAATAGGCTAACCATATCATATTGACGTAACTGTTAATAAACAAGTGTGCGTTTAGGTATACGATTTCGCATATAGAAGCATGAAAATAATAGCAAAAATTATTATATAGAGAATACAGGTCCTTATGTATATGCCTATGATGTCGTACTCAATAGTGGGCATGTTGCGTGAAGATTTGAAGCGTGAAGCGTGAAGATCTAAGTATAAATCCGTTCTGTCTACAGATCGAAATTTTCGAAATACTTTGATGAAATTTGATACACCGACATATTTTGATTTGAAGACATGCGGTATTGAAAATGATCCGGATCAGACTACTTTTTCCAAGTAGCGCCTTATTTTGAAAAGTCCATCCATTGGTAACTGTATTAAGCAAAGTTGTCTTTTAAACTCGATCTAAGCATCGTTAATACTTGAAATAAAAATAAATTCGTGGGAGCACATGGAATAATCTTATAATTTTCCGGCTAGAACACAAACCCGCAATGTGCCTTTGAAATTCGATATTCTCACCACGATATTCAGGCACGGTATGTAGATCAGCATTTGTATTTTTAGTTTAAGCAAAATTATTTGTTTTCGGTGCGATTTAAAGAGTACACTACAAAGTTTAAGGTGACTTGCTGAATGCGGCAACCTTTGGCATTAGTTCAATGAGCGTATATAAAATGTTGCAAGATCACTTAGCCGTCTAATTTTTCAGTGGTGCTTCAAAATCGCAATAGCGATGCTTCAAAACACATATAGGAGGTGACAAATCGTATATCTATGCTTATGAGTCGGAAAGCGAACAGTAATCGAACGGGGGTTTCAACATGAACTAAGCCTAAGAAAAATTGTTCGCGCTCGAAACACTTCGAAATAAGAGGTCGTCTGTTTGTTTACTAAAATAAGTCTTGCTACACGACGCCTTTACAGGAACGTAAAAGAATTAATTCTGAATGGTACGCAACTATTTGTTTCCCGGAATTTTTTGGTGAAATAAGGAAAACAAACAAACGCCGTCGAATTATTTCTAATAATGAGAACGGGGACTCTTAAACGTCTCTTCTAGCAACCGACTATGTAAACACTCAGAAAATTGAATGTGACTCCCTTTCATTCCCCATCGTCAGGAACGCATTGTGTAGCCAACGATTTTCATCACCAAAAGAAGCCGTCTATGCATTCAAAAATCGTGTTTTGGGGATGTCTTCAATCGAATGAAAAAAAATGCTACACCAAACGGTTCAAACATATTGAAAAGAAGAAAAGAGAGATCACAAAGGAGAATATTTCTAAAAACTAATAAACCAATTTTTAATGACAAATCACTCTTTTTTTCTTATTAGGGTAAAAATACCCATGTATTTCCCCCACGCGTAACCATTATTATAGCTTTTATATTCTACCGTACTTGTAATAAGGCTTGATTAAGCTTATGTGGATGTGTACAACACCCAGAGGGATTTGAGATAAATTTGTTTTTTATTAAACCAATCGATTTAGATTTATTTTTGGAATTGATTGTCGGTTCCTTTGCCCATGTATTTTTGTGTGCAACAAACAGCTCGCAATTTTCGAGTTAATTTAATGAAATTTGGTACACTGGCCTGCTATGCTTCAAGAACCAACGCCACTCAAAATGACTAAAAGAGAGATTAGATTCTTACAATGGCTCGTTAAATAAAAAAGTCTTCTACTTTTAATATTTACTGCCATGGATCGGCGAAAAACAGTACTCTGGCGAATCATAAATGAATGTGGAAAATTTCGATTTTCGTGGAACCGTTTATTATATCTCCTCATATATACGCGTTCTTACAACAAATAAGCCTTTGAATCGTAACAAGATACAATTCTATCTATTTTGTGATGAAAATTGATAGAAAATATTCAGTTGACATGTAAATTTACTGTGATAAGTTTGGACTCCATTACTTTTTACGCTCCTTCGCGCTTTTAATGCAAAATAAACTGTTACATGATGACTAATTTGTAATATTTTATGGTGAAGATTGCTAGAAGATATAAACTTGACATATACATTTACAATAGTGAGAGCAGATATACCCGTACGTCTACATGTCGGTGACCTTGTCATATAAGTGTTTGATTTTTGATATCTTTTGAGAAAAAATAGATGAAGAATTGCATTAAATGGGCAATGCGTCGAACAGTCGGCCTCGCCCAACTATAGCGTTTACGTCCTTCTTCTTTACAAAATTTAAATTACTTTAAATCTAACACATAAAAACTAAAATATTTCTATCCACATAGCCATCGCGCAATGCAACCGTAATACTCTATGAACAGACGATAAAATATATAAATAATAATAATAAAAAAAAAAAAAAAAAATTATGTTGCAATATATAGAGTTATTCTCGAAAATATCTAAATTTAAAAAAATATTAATACGTTCCCATATACCTGTGCATGTAGATGTGGGCGAATATATATACATATATATATACGTTGAACGTATCTGTAACCCTTTTTACACACATTTGTGTAAACGCATGTAAATAAGCGAACATCTACGTTTGTGAATAAACTAATGTTGAATTAAAATGAGCAAAACCGAATTGCACATGTGTGCGAGCACGTTCGTTGTACACACGGGATATGAAAAAAGCGTAATTTGTTTCGAATTAAAACAGAGAAACTAGAGGGTTGGATGCAAATTTTTTTATTCCT
The DNA here is from genome assembly GCA_001077435.1 of Glossina morsitans morsitans. NCBI lineage: Eukaryota > Metazoa > Arthropoda > Insecta > Diptera > Glossinidae > Glossina > Glossina morsitans. The sequence goes on along the minus strand of CCAG010013960.1, from coordinate 159,049 downwards.
TTTTTTCGCCTCAAAAAAAACACAGCTGCATTTATCCCCGTCTGCGCAATGAACAAAATAAAAAGGAAAAAAATGGCAAAAAGTAATAACTCTGGGGACTCTGACATAAAACGAGTGATAAGGTAAATAAAAAAAATACACAAAACAGAGCATACACGCATATACAATGTCACACATGCACTTACAATTTAAACAAATAATTTTTTTTTGCCTGCTAAACGAGATCAGCGAACACCTCAAAAATGCTTTAGGCTCTGGGACACACAGGCGGTCCGTTAGGCACGAGCAGGTACAAGGCACTTTGCCAATTTAGTCAGTGCCAACACCCAAGTGCAATTGCTGTTTTCAACTCCCCCATATACTAAATGCATAAACATTCATCTCTATACGCATCAACCTAAACCTACACACCAACACACTCATATATATATATATGCTATGTAGAAAAGTTTAATATATATTTTCTGCCACTACTCCCGCCAATGTTAGTGTCGAGCGCTTTATTTTTTCTATGTCCTCTAATTGCTTGTTATCTATCCTAAGACATTTCACATAGATAATTGTAGAAAACAAACAGACACGTGTACACATCAACCTTTTTATATGCACATAAATATTAAAATAAACATATTCGCATACATTGTATGTTGCGGCGTGTCAGCAGCAATATAATAGAATAGCAAAACAAATATATATATATAAAAATCTGATTTTCTATGCCCATCACCGAAAAGTGAGATCATATTCGATTCCTTCTTTCGTTTGTAGCATTGACAAGAATGCATAAAAGAGTCTATAACCTCCTTATATCAATGAATTTTTCCAAACTTCGCCCTTGTCGTTTTCTATTGCGAAACTCACTATCCCAAAAAAATTAGATAAGTAGGTAGAGGTAAGTTTGGAAACAATCAAGATATATCTACAATATCACGACAGAAAATAGACAGAGAACGGGCTTTTACACTTACGCTAGCCATGCAAAAGTCCAAGGAAAATTCAATTTGATCCCTTCACAAAAAAAAGAAGTAACTTAGCTATAAACTGTGCTGCCTGTGTAAAAGATATTCATTTAAAACCGCTTGAAAGTCTTTCCCAAACTCAGTTAAAGTGCCAGCATAAATATAATCCCGATTGACTGACCAACAAGTCAATTAATAAAATATTTTCTAAATATGAATTATTGTTACCAGATAATGTATATTATGGATTTATCCAATATAAATTTCTTACTTCTTATTCATTTTGTAGGTGCGGCTGAAAGATTGAAAATACAAAAATTTTATCATTATCATTTATCAATATTTACATATGATGACGATCGAAAAAGTATTAATCTTCATAATGCAGACGGGATTTATTTACACGGCACAGCCTTGGCGCGTACAAATAAAGTAAAAGAATCAATTTACCGGCATGGAAAAAGAAAGTTGACTTTTTGTTTTCTTTTGTATTAACCCAATGTTTGACAAGAAATCACTTGTTTGTTTGTTTATTTGGTCACCATCTAATCTAAGGGAATTTTCAAAGGAAAGGCAGAAGGATGATAAGTTGCTTCTCTTCCTTAAATTGTCAACAATTCTTTTTCCATTTTTTAATTTTTATTCTCTATTTTCCATTATGCACAACATATGTTTGCGTATATGTTGAAATTAACGATTTGAAGACTTTGAATGCAATGTAAATGCCAGTCTGTGAAATGAAATCATTTGATAAACTTACTGAAATCATTCTTAGCGTAGATAATAATAATAAAAAGTCTGCAAATTTTTATTAATAATAAACAAAAATCACTTACGACCACTTAATACCTTTTAATAAAATCAATATGTGATTTTGCTTAGCTAACAGTGAAGAAGAGGAAATTTAAGTAGGTAGCAAAAATAGAGATGGGGTAGTAGTCGTACCTCGTCCCCGTTTGCCTCTTTCCTCTTTCACTTCCCGTTCTCTGTTACATGTTTTCTATTTGCTTAATGGACATTCAAATTCCGCTTTAAGGCGCTTCCAAGTTTCTCGCTTGTTTTTATTTTCTCATTTTTTTTTGTTTTTAGTGCGTCTTTTTAGTCACAAGTTGACTATATGCACATGTGTTAACACATACACATTAATTAATTTTTTTAAATTAAATTTTTTTTTCTTTTTGTTTTATTTTTCAGTTAAAAAATAATTCATTGTTGTGTTTATTTAAGGACCGTTTACGCCTAAATAAATATATGTTACTTAAAATTTCATGCCAATCAACTTAACAACTGCATTACCAGTTGTATTCAAGAAAAACTTTGTTGTCAAGCATATAGCCAATGCAAGCGAGGTAGAAGAAAATATTGAATTCAATATTCTAGTGGTTGGAGGATTTATATATAACGGATTAAAGTTTACGTATATTTTAACTATGATCTTTCTTATAATAATCTTAATAGAGGTATGTAAAAATATTATAGTGGGCCACGGCCCACCATTAAATATACTAAATCACTTTGCTTATTACAGTTATTCATATTATGACTTTTCATAATAAGGATTTTTATGCAAAGTGTTCGAAAAAATGGTCCGACCCGAACCATTTTCAGTAACGTTACTTTTAAGGCCAAAGTACCACGAAAATATCCCAAAAAGTATGATGTATAGGTTGAACACAAGAACACAAGACGGACGGATTGAGAGGTGGGCGGACAAGGGAATGCGATCGGTATAGTAAAAGGTGGATTTATCTCAACTTCTTCGGGATTTGGTATACATGCGCAAAAAGTTAATATCTGCTGACACCACAAGTGGAGTAGCGCATAATTATAATACTATGTATTCTTCGACTTTACTTTGTAAACAATTATTAGGTCATTCAAATGAAAAGCAGTATAATTTTCAAATTTATAAGTAAAGTAGCTGTCATATGAATAGCAGCCTTTCTATGGTAAGGTATTACTTAATCTGTGAGTATTTGTCACTCTGCGTTTACTACATGTGAGGCCACTATTGTTAAGTTCCACGGAGCAGTATAAGCTCCCCTGTTGAAGTGTAGATTGGCTTTTAAAGCTTTCAAAAGATTCAAATCCGTGCCAGAGAAGGTCAAATTTACTTGCCGAATTTGAAGGATACTAAGATGACACAATGCGATATAAGGAACGAAAAACATGAATAAGGGAAAGTTAATATGGAGGATGGCGTTGAATAGTCTTGGCATTTACATTTAGGAGTGTCAGCTATGCAGCTAATGCAATACGTTTTAAATTGCTATAAAGCAATAATCTTCTTATCCAAAAATGCTGCCGGCAATAAATGATGTAACTGCATTTCCCATTAGTTCGGTGTCAGTTTGCAAAGACGATCCGGAGTGTGCTGCCGTTCACACTGCCTGAGCTAGTGGTTCTTATTCGTAATTATTACCTGCCTCAACCGATAACTTATTTTCTATCCTACAAGCACTTTCATTTTTACAACAATGCCCAAAGCAGCATAAGTTGCTTTGCGAATGATTTTAGATAGATTTTTTTTGCCCGATATTTAACTTATTTCGGAAGAAAACAAGAAAGATCTATCTAGCGATAGATAATATTTTGATTGAAATGTATTTTATCACCCACTTGATACAAGTGCGTTTATTTCATAGAAAGAAAAAACCGGCAATGATTTACTTCTATATCTAAAAAACTTGATGTTGTAAGCAAAAATTTCTTTGAAGAGTACTTCACTTTGTTGACTCAACACAATTTTAAAATACTTGGCCTTAAGTGAATCATTGATCGGCAAAGGCAAACACATATCTATGAGGGGCTTTAGTTCGACTGTCTATGAATAACGATCAGTTGTTCCAATATTCCGGGTATGTCACCCGAACTATGTATGCTAAGTAATTTTGAATATAATTAACTTCGAAATTGGTGTTTTTACAATAAAAATCTATTTTGTTTACAAATTGTCTTTCGAAGTATCCGACTGATTAAAATTAAATTAGGTGAGGCGATTGAGGATAAAAGAGGGCAAAGGAATTTCAAAAGCAATTTTGTTTCATTATGAACGTTCGCATACGTCTGTCCATCTGTAGCAAAGGCAGCGTAGGGACTGACCTTCAACTTGGGCTGCGAGTTTCTGTCAATTGTACTTTATTGTGCAGATCTGTCTCCTTCTGATTACCATTTATTCAGATCGATGCAGTCATATGTAGTAGGCCAGTGGTTCACATAAGTTGAAGATGTGCGAAAGTGGGTCGTTGATTATTTCGCCACGAAACCATGAATTTTCTACCGGGAGGGAATCCGAGAGATACCAAATAAAGGGCAAAAAACCATAGATAATCGTGGCGAATCTTTCAGTTATTAAGCCTTATCGTAAACATATGTTAAATAAGTTTGAATTTTATCAAAAAATACAGAGCGTTTCTTGTACGCCTAATATATATATAGCAATATATAGAATGCCAACGCGCTCTCTGTTGCTAGGAATTAATTATCTCTAAATTCTAGGGAACGAACTCTTTGCTTATGGTTACAAACTTAACCTAGTCATATGTCATAATTTTGTTCGCAGCAAAATTTTTGTTTTTGTTGAGCTCGATGCTACCGAACATATGACATGTAGTATATTAAGTAAAAATCGAAATTGATGTTAAAATTTTATCTATTGATCTATGAAGTTTAGGTAAATTTTTAATGCGAAAGCAAAATCTGCAAATACGCTCACCCAAGGTAGAAAGTTGAATTGTAAGCGTAAGTGTCGGAAGCGTTTGTGAAATATTATTTCGGATAATTGTACCTTGAAGATATTTATGTTACTATTTGATCAGTCAAAACTAATATCGATTGTATCAAAGCTGTAATTTATACCGACTGATATTCTACATATCCAGAGATCGGACGTACTCTCAAAACTGATAAATCAATCTACGAGTTTGAGACGTTATGAAAGCTACTGGACTTTAAAGACGGTTTTTTCGATTGACTTAATATAGAAAACTTATTATAAAGTCTTCTTTACTATAATATATATACTTGTTATATATGCATGTTATATACATTGATGATGTTTTAAGTATGTCTTTGAAACCTAGTTCGAGTTTGGTGTACAAGTTTCTTGAACAGAAGGGAAATTTGACTCGATTTATTTTCGCGCACAGTGCGGAAGGCTTCTAACGCAATCGACTTCAGATTTGCAGACATATATTATTACGTTCTCTACTGTATGCACACTAGTAGCTACATATGTAAACATATAATAAAAACGGCATAAATTCTTCTATCTTTTGAATTTTTTCCTTACGGATGGACGAATGTGTGTAAAATTGTTGGCTAAATTTCATAGAATTTTTATTTTTGAGACGAACATCATAACGGAGAAAGGTCATTAACTTGATTTCATGCCCATAATGTTTTTATATCCGTGATGCTCAAGCAACATCAGTGGATGCAAGAAAAAGGGCAAAACTGAGTGCATGATTACATAAAACACAAGGGGAAAATATACAAAAATGAAATGAAAAAAAAACTGTAGAGACTAAAAAAAAACCCAAAAAAAAAAAAAAAAACTGAATGTACATAAATATAAGAGATCATGGCAGAACGCATTCACTAAACTTGCATGAATGCGTATTGTTAATATTGAACACGAGGCAGAGTGGAAAGCGTAATGTAGGAACAGATCCATTAACAACGCGTTGGAATGTTCAATGGAAGCAAATATTAAACTTAAAGAGGGCAACGCGAGTAGCTAACAAATATGCATCCAGTTACACGCTCATGAGATAATAAATCCAAAAGGAATTGTCCATAAAGCTTTATTATAATCATATGGAAAGGTAGTATTTGAATTCTTTATCACATCGTTTCATATGGAATGATTCAGCGTTAGTGAGAAAGAACATGAAACATACACATATAACTCTATTCGAATGTTTATTTATATGATAACGCAGATTGTACCGGTGCACATATATATACTTAAGTTTAAGCAAAAGACAAAAATAATAATGGTAATAATAAAACAATAAAAATAACGAAGAAAATTGTAATTGGCTTTAGGCGAATTTTTCGCCCCGACGATTTTCATCTTTAAAAAAATGAAAAGAAAAATGAAATTTTCATATTCAATAATATTGGGTGGGGTGATTTTTGCATAAACAGTGTAGATACACCCGTAGATTATACGGTAATATTTTTTTTTCGTTATATCTGTTGTAGTTTATACTCTAGAGTAAAGAGTTGAAAAAAGTCATGTCTTTGCTTTTTGGTAAAAGATGTGTTGTCAGTTTATGCTATACGCTAGGCGTGTCTTTTGACCGATTTGGCCCATTGCGGTTTTAATCACAATCAAGAATCTACATACTTTATATTTATAGCCTCTTTGAGATTTTCCACTGCGCGTTGCATACGCTTTGACGAAATAAATAAACGTCTCAACTTTGATGATGGGCATAAAAATACGTACATGCGTGCGTACACAAAGCAGTACCTTATCCTTGTTCAAGCAGATTGAAGAATTTTTAAAAAATATAAATATTCATAAAATGCACAGAGCTGAACGATTAAATAAAATGTATGTTTATAATAATGGATACGAGCATAAATATGTATGTGCTTGTGTTAAACCATAATCTCCTATATGTTAATATTAGTACCGACAAAGATGCACAAAATTTCAACTCATGCATATTTCTTCTCTCTTTCTTCATCTTTCATATCCGTCATATAAGGTATGTATATTAAATTTTTCACATGTTTGCGACGCATAGAATAGAAAATAATAAATTGTAAATGCCATAAGCTATGCATATCCATAAACATATGGCTGAGTTGATTAGTATGTATAAAGCAAGTTGTTTATCCACGTTAGTCCGTCTGTTCTACTAAACTTTATTAAATTTGCGTTTGGGATTTGAAAATTTTATCTAAATTTCAATCTCATCTCCAAAGTACTTGTCTTCCTATTAGTGACATAATATTAAAAAATTTTCTAAATTCGACCACAAATGCAATTCGCAATGTCGTTCGGAGAAAAGCTTTCTTTTTCGTGTCCGAAGGATTCAATATTTATATATATGTTATATATATTTATATATATGTTAAAACAGAGGGATTCAATAAAACAGAAGGATTCAATACAGCATAATATATATATATATGTTAAAACAGCGGAAATAGATCCGTGCGTTCATCTCTTTGTTTTTTCGAACCACGGTTTCATATATTCGTGCCTTCATCTGCCTGTCTTGTTTATTGTCATTATTTTGATATCACAAGTTTGTTTAGAAATTTGCTTTGAATGTTTTTTTATTTCCTTCCTAGAAAGATCAGTTGATCTGCCCACAACTAGTGACGAACAAGTTTTGCAGACTTGTTGAGACTAGCGTTCAATTCACTCTCGGTCGCATGGATAATTCATAATTATTTGAAGAGTACAGTTAAATAAGAAAGAGTTTATTAGTTTATATAATCATCAATACAGTGCTTCTAAGCTATGTACGAATAGAATTTCAAATGTCGTATGACGCATAGTAATTGGTTTGCATACGCACGCCTCCTCGCTCTAGAATGTCATCAAAATTATATATCTACTTGAACTGTATATTTCATCGTCTGAATTAAATAATGAAAATAATAACACGTAGTACAATTAGTCATACCCTATAATTAATTGTATTAGCATATTGGAGATTTTTTCAATCCGCTTCAAATCGAATATCGTGTATCGTCTATGGCTGTTATCAAAATCTTTCTTCTAGTTTTTCGAATTTTTTACATTTTCTACACACTGGTTTTCAGATATATTCCTGGAACGTTCTGTTAAAAAGTTTGCAGGCATTATGCTTAACGAATATTATATTGCGGCGGAAGAACATATAAAAGATTATATTTCTTAATGAACAAATCATACCACGTTTAAAATGTAGAATGCTCACACCATTTTCTCTCAAGCAAATAAGAGTCAAACAAATGCTGGGCACTTAACGATTCGTTATATGCCGATTGTAATCACTTTACTTTTTTATTTTTTACAAGAAATAATTTTATATTTATTTTTTTAGTAATCGCATATAAAATAATAAATGCTGCAATAATTTTAGATATGTCTATTGTACATGCACACATACTGTTAAAATAGTAACGTGACTTGTTATCTTGTCATAGGCATCAGTTAATTGTGTGCTGTGTATATATAAAAAAAAGTCCAAAAAATTACTTCTTTTTGTTGGTTGACACCACATACGGTCTACGACATGTTTCTAATCTCTTGTTCCTCTTGGCATAAGTATTCTTAACTACTGCATACACATATGTTGTGTTTATATCCATCACCGAAGAATGAGGATATATTCTTTTTGACGAAACGTTTGTAACGAGTAGAAAGAAGCTTCAGGAACCCCACAATGTATACATCATAGGTCAACATCAAATTCTAAACCGATTTAAGCATGTCCGTCTGTTAGTCTATGTAATGTCTGTTGTAAACATTTTTCTGACCGCAAAAATGTAGCTATCGACTGCAAAGTTGGCATACACATTGGCAGTTCTTGCGCGCACGTTGAAATTGAGAATGAACAAAATCGGTCGAAGAGCACGCCTACAGTGCTACAACAAAGACACTCCGTTTTTCAAATGAAATAAAAAATTGATTTATTTGCTCATTACAAAAATGTATCTGATTGTATCTTCTGTGGACGATGCTATATTGACCTATATGGAAGTGGGAAAAATTGACTAGTCTACCTAATGTTATAATATATCAAATTGTAATTTTTCTTTCAACGCCTTTGTAATGCGAAGAACCAACCTTCAAAAACTCCATAAACTATGTAAGTTTTTGGCTGTGAACACCTTTGCTTTCCGTGTTTTTTGCTCGTTGCTTATAAACTACAACAAATACACAATATAAATTCCCATAAAACTGTTCCACAAAAGTGGAAACAATCAGCCACGCCCACCCAATATTATGGCATATGCGTATTTACATTTCTCATTTAGCTCAATCTTGGACAGGATAACGGTAGTGGGCATAAAAGATTCGGTCGCAACCGATTATAATTTTCTTAGTTGTTTTTCAATTTGCTATCTATGCATTTTCGTTTTGTCCCTTGTTAGGTATTTGCGGTTATTGTTGCAATTTTTGCTTGTTTTCTTTCCTCAAATTATTTGTAGTGACAATTTTTATGCGCGTATAAAACGTTTTAGTTGTCTATTTTTGCGTCTACATCTGCCCCTCTCTATAGCCTTCTCATTCTCATTCTATCTGTGTGTGAATATGCTCTTATGAGCTTAATCCTTATTAGTATGTAAAGATATTATAGGCCATTAGCAAACTTATATACATGTACGTATATGGATGTAAGTGCGTTTGTTTGCACAACCAACAGCATCATTTATTATTGTAAGTTGACATTTAAGTATATTTTTGTTGGCTATTCTGCCTTTTATGTGCATAACACATACTATTGCCGAAGATGCAGATATAGGATTTGCAGTAAGTACGCGTGTAGTCGACACGGTTTTGTTTCGTTAGCCCGAATAACGTCAAGAGTTAAAAGTCTTAATTGCCTCTGAAATTATTAGACCAATTCGTCCAGAACTGATAAATGGTTATCCCTCAAAAAATGCCTAAAAGTAAATAAAGCAAAAAAAAAAGTCAGTTATACTTTTTCACCTTGTACCTACCACTAGCGCTTGTCTTGTTGGTTTCGCTTAGTCGAAATACATGGTTGGGAAACTCTTATCAGTTTGCTTGGTTTACATAAATTATGTTTCTTTTTTTTATTTTTCGTTTCGCATATGACTGACTATATATGCGTATAAGAATTTTTCCTTTTTTATTATAAGCCATAAAAAATGTTTGTCATTCATAAATTCTTATTGGCTTTAAGGGTAAAACAAAAAGAAAAAACCAAAAGAACGGATTTCCCCAGAGATAACTTTCAGAAATCTATCCTTTTCCCAAAATCTAAATATTTTTAAATATATAATTAATATTTTTTGCAATTGATTTTTTTTTATAACATTTCAAGTAATTTCTCAAATCGTGATCATTCAAATGAAAAGCTTCCATAAGTGATAAATCATTGAATCTAGATCTAATAAAGAACGACGTATAAAATTTATCAAAGTTCTGAGCATACGTTTTTTAAATGATTTTTACACTTTTTTGAAAAATAATGATATATAAATGATTATAATAGGTTGTTGTATGTATTTTGATCGATGACATCTATTGATGAAAATGACAAATTAATGCGAAGTATCAATGTGCACAACGGTTAAATTGGATGATTTTGATCTTTCTTCAAATAAAATAAGCGTTTTCCATTTAGTATTATTGAGTTGTTCCGTGTACACGGACGTTAATCATAGAATGTTCAAAATTGCTTTTTCGACATTGATTACTTGTGTTGTTTGTTCCACCGAAGCCCATCAAACACCTAGAAGGTTATGGTGAAGATGCTCCATCACATCACAATTGGCGGTTTTGATGTCAATGTTTTAGAAGTGGTGATTTTGAGGTCAATGACAAAGAACGGCCTAGAAGATCAAGAAGGTTCGAAGACAATTGATTGCAAGACTTATTGGATGAAAACCCAGCGCAAGCTCCCCAAGAACCTTCGAACAAGGAAAATGGTTCCCATAGGAATTGAGTGAAAATGTTAGTTCGAACCGCTTCAACTTCGCAGTTTCAGCAGCACAAAAAAAGGGGGTCTACCACGACAATCCCAAGCGAAAAAACCCATAGGTTAGCCCAGGAGAGCAGTCCACATCGACACCGACGCAAAATATTCATGGCCATAAAGTTTTGTTGTGTGTATGTCGGCATTAGCAAGATGTAGTGCATTACGAGCTGCTAAAACCGACCACCAACCGTCTACCAACGTCAGTAGAATGAATTGAACGACCTCTTGTTTCAAAAATGACCTGCAATAGCCGGCAACAGATCCCTCTTGCATGACAATGCTCGGCCACACATTGCACAAGTTTTTAAGCATACACTAGTGCAGCTCGAATAGTAAGTTTTGCCGCAATCGGCGCACTTACCAGACATACTTCCTTCTGATTACAACTTGTTCAGATTCATGAAACATGGCTTGACTGGCACGCGATTTCGAAATGCTGAAGAAATGCGGAAATGGGTCAATGATTGAACCACTGCCAAAACAATATCGTTCTTTCGACATGATATCGCCATGTTGTCAGAAAGATGGAAAAAGTGGTTATCATATGGTATTCTAAAAATTTTTGTCAAAAATAACTTTTTAAAGTGAAAAAATGATGAAAATATGTGCGATCACTTAATATATTCTTACGTTTTTATGCCAAAGTTCAATTAAGTTTGCCTATAGTAATCAAATCTGTCCAATGTCGATCCATTTATTTATGTTTAATTATTAGGAGCCGTTTCACGGTTCTTGTTATGGAGCTATTGTGTGACGCGATCGCATTTTAGGTTGATGGAGCTTGGCTTCTCGTTTGCTGCATTTGCAACGGAATATCTGTGATATCATCGATGCGTATATAACAAAAATGCAAAGAAAAAGAGAAAATCTAAATAAATAAAAAAACGAATTATAAAATTTGGAAAAGCAATTGGTGAAAAAATTATAAATCATATAAAGCGCAGTTTAATAAATGGGTTTTACGATTGTTTGTTTAAATTGCTAAGGTCTCTTTTCTTAATAAATAATTTGTATTATGTAGCTTCTGCATCTATGGTGTGTCTCTCTTTGTCCATTTTATGTTCTTCCTTATTCATTATATGTTTTTCTTCTGATATTTCCAACGACCGTCTCTCTCTGTGATGAAAATTTGCTTCAATGTTGTCACCATAGGTTTGTAGAACTCGTCTGTGTTTTGAGCTGAACTCTGAATCCTCTTCCCTGCCTAACAATATGTTGACCACACAGTTACCGAAGATCATATTTCCGAAGTACTTATTAGGCTCTACTAGTAATCCTATATTTCCACTTCAAGTCGTCCACAGAAATTATTTCGTTAATTGCATATTCCTATTTATCGCTTTTCGGGTTTGTATTGAAAATCGGCCAAATCGGTCGAATGGCAGGCCTACTTAAAATAAAAGTACCTCTGCTTTTTAAAAAGAATCGAAAATTGGTTTTTTGCTCGTTACTCATCATAAGTTACAGCAGATACGTCCTCAAAAATTATAGTTTTTTCAATACCTTTAGAAAAGAATTTCGCAAACAGCAAAAATTATGAAAATTCTTGGCCAGTTTAAAAGTTAGAATGCATCTAAATATGTCTGTCTATTTGTCAGTCCATCGGTCCGTTTGGTCAGCTGTGTAGTATCTGTAGTAAACATTCTTCCGTTCGCAAAAATTAAGATATCATTTGCAAGTTTCCATCACAATATGAAAATGACCTAAATTTTCCAAAGCACACGCCTTCAACGTCTACATGTCTATATAACAAAAACTGTGAACACAGTTTTCTTTCCTTACAGAGAAGTATATGTTACTATATAAATTTCTACTTTTATTTCGAAAATAGAAAAAATCGGCCACGCCTACCCAACATTACTATGTATTAAAATGTAGTTCTCTTCCATTTTTAGGATAAGGATGGTGGGGGTTAAAGATTCGGTCACGACAGTGCATAATTTTTTCACTTGGTGCTGTAGTGATAGATATCGATCAAAACGGTATATTTGATCAAGGTGAGAAGCCTCAAAGAGTCATAAAAAATGTATGTATGGTTTTGTAGCCGGTAAAGCGATCAGAGAACTACCTAAACTACACTAACTATTTTACTAAAAAAACTAAAATATTTTAATAATTTGAGAGCTTTGCTAGAAATTTTTTACTACCATGATTAAGTGGCAAGAGTTGGCAACTTGAAATGTCAACAGTGAAAGTATTACATGATCTGACACGACCTAACCACAAAAGAAGTAAACAAAAATAGAACTGCGAGAAAAAATGTTTCACGCTTTCTGGACAGAACCTGTATTAGAATTCGTTGGGCAAGGTAACTATGGAAACACATTAGCACAAATATGTTTCTTTTTTCTAATTTTGAAATCTCTCGAACATTCTTTGCACACAACATACATAGATCGCGCAGAAAAAAAAAAAACTTAACCAATATTGACGAAACCGCATGTCGCTATTTCAACTTTTTTGCAAATAAAAGAAACGAACCTTTTAAAGTTTATCCAACATTATGTAGACTTCTCCGTTGTGAGTTTCGCAAAAACATTCTACAGTTTACCATACATAGCATCGTACTTATATATGGCCATGTATGCACTATAAAGACACGATGGACATAAAAGAAAATTTGGCCAATGCTTACAGTTAATCTTATTTTTTTAAAACAATTCTTTTCGTTTTTTGGTTTCAAATTTTTTTCCGGCATTTAAAATATTTGCAAAGTTTCTCAGATAGTACCAACAGCTTAGGGAAAGATGATGTACGCACTGATGGCACGCACTCAGGCTCTCTGAAATTGTGAATTTGGCTTTTCCCGTATGTTTGCCGCCACAACAAACGTGGACACTGTCTGCGAACAAAAAAATGCAAGTGCTGATGAAAGAAAAAAAAAAATTAAAACAACAATAATAATAATAATACACTTTGTAAACGTTTGACGTTTTCTTGTTTTTTGCTTTCGCTGAAATGCTTCAGTTTACATAATCTGATGGCGTGGTACTCTTTTACCTCTTAAGGTGTAACGTTATATTAGCTTTGTCCAACCGTTCGTTCATGCGGAAAGTGAAGACTCCACTAAGTACATACTTGATCAGTGAATTGACTATATATCTGTCTGTGGGCTTTATAAGTTCGTAGTTCAGATAGCCGTTTAGAGAGGACCTGTTTATCGCAACATGCTGATATGCTCAAAGAAAGAGAAGCGAAATCAAAAAACGTTACAAAAAAATTTTTTCTCTCCTAGCAAGCATGCCTCGCTAAATATTAACGGTATAGTTCAAGTTAATAATAAATGCTTATAGGCATGGCCAGGATTGTAACAACAGAAAAATCGTGTTTCACAGACGATGTTGAGTATCCAGGATTCGTGTTAAGGCGGCTGTAGATTTACTTCTTCTTTATTCAATCGTCTAACAGAAAAGTCAATGGCCATCCAACAACGATATGCGAGCACATAGGTAGGCACGTACGTTCCCGATATATTCTCAATAAGATTTATGGTTTCGTTAAGGAAATTTATTGTATATGTATATACATGCGAGTGGGAAATTCAGTCTCTCTTATAATAGTGGTAAAGTAAAGCATTTTATAATTGAAGATTTTTATCCGGTCTTTTTTGGAAATGCTATAAATTTTTTATATAGCTTTTTATTTTATTAAGTTTATCATTGAGATTTTATTTTTTTTTTTTTTTTTTTTTTTGTTTTGTTTTCTGTACAATAAACGTTGTATATAAAATTTTCTTAATTTTTGCAAGATATCGTAGATAGATAAAAGTTATTTTGAAGTTTATTTTTATTGAATTATTATTATTATTATTTGCTATTTTTACTTAAGCGGGGTAAATATGCGATGACTTTACTATATTATTTTAATTTTTCTAAGCTTTTATCAATTAATTAAGGAATTTATTTTTTCATCTAATCGCTGTTTGATTTGCAACATAAATGTAATATCTTTACTTTTTACTGAACTTTTGAATCGTATAAGTAAATGTATAAGAAAACGTCAAATGAGCGATGGTATGGTTTCAGTTGGATTTACCCACATTTTGAACTTAGTTGTGTCTTCAAGTATAAGTATGAAAAAGGATCCATGGTATAAGAATATATCAAGAAAATGAAGTCTTCAATATTTCACATAAATACTTGTACTTTTTCAAACTTGGCAGGATCTTACAGCCACTACATCCACAAGATAGAAGTATGTCAAGTTTATGGTTTCACAAGTTTATGAATCCACTAAATATATTCGTTTATTTCTATCTAATCTTGATCAAAGCGAGATTGTGACCTCATTTAGTTTAATCGGTCTGTCTGTCCGTTCCTCCCCGCTTTCCGTCTATACATTTGCTCATCTACCCGTCCATACGTCCGTTTGTGTTATTGTTAGTATATTCTTGGGCCTATATTTTGCGACGCCAGCGTCTAGCCGTTCTTTCATATTCTCATCCACCTATCTTTCTGCTTGCATAAATATGGGTACCTTCAACTTAAGATAAATGCAATTAAAAATGTTAACAAATAAATTGGCAGCAAATATGAAGGAATATTTAGATTTAAAAAAGAATTATAGGTCCTTGAAGCCTGAAACATATATATATATATATATATATATATACATATATATAACAAAGGCATAATTTTTGTTTATCTGCACACAGTCGAACATCATACACTCGTGTCCGAAAGTGATGTAGAGTAAATAATGAATTTCATATACTGACCAATTACGTTGACTATTCAGTGCAACTGTTAGTTTCGTTTAATTGAGTAGAGATGTTTTTTAATCGGCACATATTGAAGAAGCGACATAAAACCAAATTATCGCTTTAAGAGATTCTGAAATAAAATCAGAAATTATTTTCGCACAGAAATCAGATCTAAGAGCAGAGTCTAAGCTTTATGACCCAAGAGTATTTACTCTTGGATTGTTCGAAAAGTCATTTCGTTTTCCTTTCTTAAAACATCGCTTAACTGCATTTTTTTTGCACATTATATATTTTGACAGCTCATACAGCGAGTCCTGTTTGTGAAAAGGCTGTAAAGTATGAAAAGTCGCAAGCGGTGCTCCTCTTTTAGGTCTCGATATCGGGTAAACTCGAGTAATAACGATAGATAATAGACTCGCTGAAACGAATAGCGAGTTCATAGGTGTCGATGAAGTATCTATGTTTCCTATTATGGAATGAGAAATCGTCTATCGTAATATTGTTGTCGAGTAACATTCTCAACTTACGAACTTACGCGGTTACTCGACATCGATAACTATAAGCCGGCCAAAGTACTTTTGGCATATTTTATTTTTTTCTATCGACCAGATAACAATGCAATTCAGGCAAGAAAAAAATGATTGGATACGCATTGAGAACTTACGTCAACAGGACGCCAGTGCAAAAACTCGTCTCGAAAATTTTATATGTTGAAAACGTACCTGTCTTTGAAATGCCAGTTCATACTGAAGCCGACAAAATAAACACTTTAATTGATCTGAAGCACCGACTAACAAAGCATGAGTTCGCTCGGAAATTAAATTTATCGAATTCGATTGTTCATGATGAAGCGTTTATACACTGCAAGAAAGTTTTTATTTGGACAAAAAAAAAAAAGACGAAGCGACTTTCCGAGCAACCAAATGTATTAATTTTTGGTCCCGACATAAGCTTAAAAAAAAAATACATCAACAATTAGAATTGGCTTGCAGTTCATAACGTTTAGTATGTAAATCTATAATTGCGGCCATTGTTCAATTGTGTGTGCTCATAATCAGGTTACGAATCCTAAATTTGGTAGAGACACCACAGTTGACTACGGATAAACTTCTCAAATAAAAATACAAAACAGTTGAAATAAACTTTTAGAAGGGAAAGTTAACTGTACAAAGTGATGCAATAAGGCTTAGATAGTTTTTAAACGTCATATCGACCATTTTCTTGTTCTCTTCTTTTTTCAAATTTTCACGGCAAATTATCATGAAACGACACCTAGTTGCACAATGTATAGAAATTATTAAAACTTACTACGAAAGTAATGAATTTATTCTGACTATGTTTTTTGTACGTGTAATGAAGCTCACGCTCGATTATCTATTCGGAGTAAAGAAATCCCAGACATGCTTTTTTTAAAAGGACTTCATGTGCATAATAATTAACTGTTGGATGTGCTGTTATGAGCTGAAAATGCCCGTCTTGAAAATGAATATGATATTGCAGTTGCCCTAAATGGAGAAAGCTTTCGAAAAATGATTAGTGATTTTTTGGGTTATGAGTTAAATGATTTCGACTTTGATGATGTGTGATTGCAGCAGAATTGTGCAACATGCCGTACATGTCGTGACACAATGAACTTATTGGGTAATCTGCATAAATGCTGATGTGAACTAGTCACCAAGATCAGCCGATATAGCTCCAATGAACTTTTGTCTTTGCCTTTACGTTAAGAGAGAGAGACAATGATTTACTTCAAAGCCATTATTCACATTTTTGAGGAAATAATTGCAGGTCTATAAGGAAAACCGAGCAAAAATTAATATCCCAGAATTACATTTCTACAAAGAGAAGAGAAAGTGGCGGCCAATTCCATTAAATTAATTTTGCATAAAAATACCATGAAACAATATCTAAAATAAAAATAAAAAAACAAATTAATATCTTATGTAATTTTTTTTTTTACTTTTTACTTCGAGTTAATAAGGCTCAGGCCTTGTTTGGTCTCCTTGTATTTAGAGACTGTTTCATATCGTAATTTCTTATGGCAACAAGAAATGTAAATCAGAGTCAGATTATGTAAAGGGTCAGATAAACGTAAACTAAAGTCAGATTAGTTTATATACATTTATATATTTGACCAGACAGTTAGAATATAATCCCTACGCATGAAGTCACGGTGATGGTCAGGAAGATTTACAAATCGACGAGGCGAGAGAAGTAAGAGTCGTATTTGGGTCGGTTCGACTTGAAAGTGAAAATATCTGCAACGTTCTCCCAATTTTAAATATTTCATTAAAATCACTTCATATTGCAGCTATTTCGATTACGCCTAAGAAAACTTGACTGCGGGGACTACGGAGGTCCGCCTTTTAAATAATTCAATGAATATTTGTGGCGAGTCTGAAAAAATTTGAGACTGAAATAAACTTTACTAAAGTTGAAGTCTTCAGAAGAAGAAATAATTTTTTCTTTTTTAAACTCTACTTACTCTGTTACTGCGTTCGTTTAAAAAAAAGAATTCATTTGCGTTTTTTTCAACAACATCTAAACAATTACGTCAGAGATTTCTAGTAAGCATTTTATAATTTTGTTCTTCCTTTTTTTTCTTTTTTTCATCTATACATTGCGGGCAATTAGTGTGAAGTTAGAAATTTCGTTTGCATGTTTTCACAAATGTCTTATGTTTGGCTCGCCTTTTAAAGTAAAAACGGTTGCTTCATGTTTGCCATACAATTCTTCTAATTTCATTGAAAATTCAAACCATGACTTTTACTAAAGAATAAATGAATGAGTAAATAAATGTGTTTATGTAAAAAATTGCTTATGAACCAATTCAACAACATACAAATTGATTACTCGAACTGTTAACATTTAAAATAAATTTTTATATGTACCATAATATCGCTTGTAATGGTATTTAATAAGACTCTATTAAAACTTATTCATCCAGTTAATGAAATAAATAAAAGTCCTTGAAGTCATGAACAGAGAAATTCTTAAGACATTTATAAATAAATGAATAAGTTGCTAGTGATAAAGATATTGAGAGTTAACTTATCATTGCCGTTTTGCAACCGTAACACATGAAAAGGATAACTATAAAAGTTTCACATGTAACACGCAACCGATATTCAATATATTAATAAATATCTCAATAAAAGAAACTTTAACATTTAATATTTACGAATTTAATTTATAACCTTTAGACTTTCCTTAATTAAAGTGCTGTGCATCGCATTGCGTCGCGCACTTTCTTCTTCTCTTTAAAGAGCGAGTTCTACAATACTTTCAATAAGTGCGCCCGAAATTGTTTGAACATTCGATAAATATGCTAAATATTTGCAAAGCGTCGTCAACAGATGTCGATTTAACAAAATGCCTTTATTCTATTCATTTATTTGTCGAAGGGAATCAAGTTTCATGAAGAGTTTTTGAGCTTCGAAATGTTTTGCCAAGTCTCCCATGTGCGCACGCTGCACCAACAATTTTGCCCATATCGGCATATTCGCGACATACATACCAGCTACATAACATAAACTTCACGCTTACTTAGCATAATATGTTTGCGATATACAATTTCAACTAAACCTATGCGCATTTTGAAAAGCATATCATTAGAACAATTGAAGAGCAAAACAAATAAGAAAATTGCATTCGGTCCGGACCGAATCTTTTATACCTGTCACTGTTATTCTAAAAAAGAGAAACAAAATGGAAGAGAACTAAACCTTCACATTCCATAATATTGGGTGGGCTGGGCTGATTTTTTTCCATTTTCAGAATAACAGGGGAAATTAATACGGTGTATGTTCTGTATATGGCTGAGTACCAAGCAAACAACAAGCAAAACAAGGGTGTTCAAAGTTTTTGTAACATAGGCCTGTGGGCGTTCTAGGAGTATGCTGCGAAAAGCTTGGGTCGTTTTCAAATTGTTTTTCAGATTTGTACGCGACAATGTTTACAACATATATTATTATACAGTTGACCAGACGAATAGACAGGCATATTATGGTGCATTCCGAATTTGAAAAATTTATATACCTTATGCGGTTTTTGAAGCTTGATTTTCCACGTTATGAAGGTATTGAAAATAAAATTAAACTTTGATACACTATAATATTAGGTCGACGTGGTCAATTTTTTTTGAATTTGTATTCAAATTATTGCACATTTATCTGCCGTAGTTTATGAGTAATGGGCAAAAAACCAATCTTTTTTTCCAGACCACACGCACAACAGAGGTTCTCTCAGTTTACGTGATCCTGTGGGTGTGACCTTCGACCGATTTCGCCCATTTTCAATACCAATCTGCACGCAAAAACTAACAATGTCTTTTCCAAATTGGAGGTCGATAGCTCCATGTTTGCCGTCAAGAGTATGTTTACAACATCCATTATACAGACGGACAGACGGACATACTTAAATCAATTTCAAATTTGATGCTAATCAAGAATATATATAGTTTGTAGGGTCTTTGAAGGTTCCTTCTGGGCGGTGCAAAAGTTTTGATAAAATGAATATATCTCTCATGCTTCGATGATGGGCATCAACATAAGGAAAATAACTTTTTCCTGCTTGCTTCTTCTTCTACCATCCTCTTTCCAATATCCCTTCAATATATATTAATTTTTCAATGAAGCAAAGCCTCATATCGTATTAATTACGCGTCTATCCTTAGTTTCCTCCTTACGTTTACTTTTTTTAATAAAATTTAACTTTACTTAAGCAGTTGTCACCTGACATGTTGGTTTTCACAGATCGTGTATGGAAGTGATCAGAATTCAGTTCCAAATTCAGCAATTTCAAGAAACGAATTATGTCACATATGCAGACACGACTTTTTTTTACATAAGCTTTGTAACAACTTCTTACTTAGACTTGTTAAGAACATGTAAAAGACGGTTCCACTCGCCTCGATGTTCATAATCTCATCTAGTTCGAGATTTGGCTGGTTTTCTTTTTACTTTTAGACAATCTTTGGAAATATCTATGGTAAACTTTTCATCAATATCTACTATGCACTTTAAATTACAGAATTTTATTTATTGTGGAATTGCTTGCAAGGTAAAGACTTTTATTTTCAAATTTCATGAAATTTCAATGCCATTAAAGTAATATACATGCAACTAATTTTGACCTTTACGTCTTAATTTAAATGAACATAAGATATATACTAACACTGGACCGACGGCCCGACATGGCTTGATCGGATTAGAATCTGATGCTAATCGAGTATGAATGCATTTTGTACAGTTTTGATGTGCATGGTTGGCTGTTTGTTGTACGTGAAAAGATAAATCTAATGGTTTCTTATTGCTAGGAAATAGGTGTGAAAATTTTAAAAGTACAAATAAATATTTATTACACCCTACTTTACTTGTGGTAGATATGCGTATTATTAAGTTTGTGCGAATGTATGCAATACTGAGAAGTACTTGCCGTAAACCCAGTCAGTTCAATCATTTTCGAATCGATTTATGCATGTCTGTCCTCCAGCCTAAAGATTCTAATATGCGGTACGTATTAATGAAATTGGCTATGGTGACATGCTTTGGTCCAAAAATTTGAAAAATAGTTGGCGCAGATCATTTTGACATTCATTGCCTTTATTGCAATCTTTTTTGAAAAAGTCTTTATTTAAAAAAAATCTCACGATTTTCAATATTTCTCGACATAATTTTAGTAAAATAAGGCAACTCCTTCTATACAAACACCCTTACAAACAATAAGCCCTTAAATGGTATCAAGATCTGCTTTTGAGTATTTTACAATGAAAATCGGCACGGAATAATGATTTGACATATAAATTCACTGCGGTATAAGACTTCTTATGATGAGTACGCCTCTATATGGCAACAATGTGTAAATTTTGATTTCAATTTTATTTTTATATAGTAGCGAAAAAACAGCAACACCATGCCGTATTGATAAGCAGTTAAGGATTCTGGATACAAGGGTCTATATAAAAAAATAAATCATCCTGCAGTCATTGATCTTTGTTTGTCTATATACCAAAAATCGCAGTTTATTATGTTATTTATCTCCAGACAACTAGCAAATAATTTCTGAATATTATGAATACTGAAAGAAATTTATCCTATTTTTCACTTAAATTAATGATTACTGCAAATAACTCTTGGTTTGCAGTATAAAAAGAATATATATGTACACATGCATATTGTTGTTGTTGTTGTTGTTTATGTGTTTTTTATCCATATTTCTCGTTAAGATTGCAGAATGTAAATAAGGTTACGTATTAAATATTATTAAGCATACCAGCAAATGCGGTGAACCGCAAAAAAAAAAAAAGCTGAAGCTACACTCTATTCTCTACGCCATACGGTAAACTTCAACCACACACAGACATAAAAAGAAGACACGGATTTTCTAAGATTACCTGAAAAACACACACCGCTGTTATTTACATTACGAACTGACTAGAGTGTGGATTTAATTTAGACAAAGGTTCGAAATCACAAATTCATGAGAATTAGTTGCGATGCCATCACCAACAAATTTTAGAGCTACGATGCAAAACCTTTCTGCTTCATTTTGCATTTAGACGTTTACACTTTTTATTACTCTTTGTTCATTTTACTATGAGGCACTTAACTGCGAAATAATCGTCAAAGGAAACATCTTAAGTGAACAAAGTAGCCCTTGGTAAACCATAAAGAAAGAGAATGAAAGGAGTTATTAACATAATATTATGTTGATTGATTGACTTGGATTAGATTAATTGTTTCATTAGATTTCATTATCGCAATAGGCATTTATAAGGCATGATAAATATGTCAACCGCGACATTGCTACGAATTAAGCACAAACTTGTTCCGCAAAGAGCAGGTAATCTCAAAAGCGACACGAATTTCAACCGCGTAGAGATTAAGCAGGTGTCATCCTTATTTTCAAGTAAATTTTGCACTGTTAACATGTAAATCTAATTGTGATGACATTTAAAAATTTAAAAACTAGCAAGTTTTCAGATTCGGTATTGGGAGTCCATGAGCAAGATCATGATTTTTAAACGAAATAACTCGCGCAGCAACGACCAACAATTTGGTGTAGTTTTTAAGCTGGCGATGTGGTTGCGCTATACTTTTTTAAAAACATTGCTAATTTGAACGTTACAACTAAACGGACTGAATTACCGGAACATGTTGACTAGACCTTCGTTTTTTTCAACAGCTAATAAAACTGAGACTCCATTCGGTCAATGGTTTAAGATGACACCTCTTATTGAAAAATCCAATTTTTCCTATTCGTGTGCATAAACTATGGAGAAAACGTCGAACACGAGACCATGGCCGGAAGTACAAGAATATTTCATTAGTGATACGAACTTAAGAGAAAATTGTAAACTTTTACGTTTATTTTATGATGATTTTCTGTTGGAGATGGCGAACATAGGTATCCGACTAAGCATGGATAATCCTGGAAACGCACACCTAAACAACTCTACTCCTTGCCTATATCTGATAAAAAACAGAATAGGAATTCGCGTTCTTAACTGTACGAAAGATCTGTTTAAAGTAATTTTTTTTTTTTTTTTTATTGTTATTAAGAAACCATATTGTAGGAAGTTGTAAACAAAGACACGCGACAATAAGAAGAGAAGTTTTGATTATAGAAATATCTTAAGATCTGAAGATTATGTTGAGCGGACTTTTGCAATTTGCCATATTATACATTACCTGGAATCCTACCAACAACTATTCTCACATAACATAAATTTTTGCTTTAAATGTAACTGTAATGTAAAGCTGGTAGATTTTTCAAAAAAAAAAAAAAAACAAAAAGCTCTTTAAGATTAACCAAAGTGTTCTGGGCATTTATTTTGGGTTAGTAAAATTTGTTTATTGTATGTAATGTTTTAAGTCTATTTGATTTAAAATTTTTTCGTTTTGGAATTTTCTTCAAATACAATGAATGATCCGATAATTTAGAAACTAACAAGTTCCGAAACATACATATTCCGAAATTGTATGTATTGAGAATATTTGTAATGAACTCGTAAAGATTGAGAAGAAACGCCCTAGCCTGTTTAAATTTTCACTTAAGTTAATTGAACGCTTTATTTGCGCTGCGTTGCATGTGACACCGGAATGTTTCATTTAAAATTTAATTTAAAAGTTTAATTGAAGTTTTTATTTATGCTTTTATTATGTTTTATTGGTCATCATATTCTTGCCTTTTTCTTCTTCTTCTTCTTCTATCGTTTTCAGTAAAACATTGCGTTTATTCAGTAGAACATATTTTGTGTCTTTCTCCCGAGAAAATGAATTTATGAAATCACAGTTTCACATAGAATAATCAAATTAATATACTCTCCCAGCCCACCGTACATATACTGTCGGCTGTTGATACATCATTCGTACAAGAAAATTTAACAAAAGAATCCGAAACGAAAAACTAGCACAAGACCGCAATTGGAAAACTGTATGGTTTTGTTTAAATATTTTTGTGTATATATGTATATATATGTTGTATGTATGCATACATTTTGTTTGTATTGTTTCTCTGATTGTGGTTCTTTGTTTTCTGACATACTGTGGCTTAAATTTTTGCTTGCGGTTGCATTGGGAAAAATTTTGTTATAAATTTTTGCATTTTTGGTTTATTATTATTTATTTTTTCTTTTTTTTTTCTTTCTGTCTCTGTCTCTCTCTCTCTCTCTTTTCATACATTTCACTTGCTTCACTCGTTAATGCTCAGCATAAAGTGTTAAAATCACCGATTTCAGTTTTTGTAAAATGTTCTTATAAATGCCAACAATGCGAAGTGAAACCAAAACTACACAAAAATGATGATTGCATTGAATTTCAAGGTTTAATAAGCATTATTTAGTATCGCATTGTTAATTACACCACACAGCATCAAATTTGAAATAATAAAGAGTTTTTAATAAGCTTTTTAATTAGCCCACATCATAAATAACAAAAAAAAAAAATAAATAAATAAATAAAAAATAAAAACTAAATAAACGTTTTTATATTTGCAGGCAAAAGTCTATATGTTACATTACGCTATTTTAATTATTTATTATTACTATTTTTGGGGCATATGCCGTATGCATCCGCTTTTATTACAATATAAGGATTTTAGTTACGTTACACTTTTATTATGCATGAAAATTGTTAAATGAAAAAAAAAAAGAAAAAAAAATCATTTAATGGAATGAGAATAATTATTAAAAATTCGATGGATAATAATATGGGAGCCACGATCGCTATCATTGCCCAAGCGTATGATTCAGCAAAACCTACAAAATTAAAATCGCTCTAATAATATCAAGTCATCGAAAAAGTTCTGCCGCATGCATCATAGCAAGAGAAAGCATTAATTTATTTTTTTGCATTCGAGACCCTACTGTAGTTTATCATTAAAATTGCGCAAATTCATTTTGAAAATAAGTAAGAGGATATAAGATATTTAACTGCTATATAGAAGTATAAACTAATCACTCTACGTATGAAGTGGTCATCATAACGTGTACGGCTTCCATTGTTTATACACTTTAAATGGTATTTTTACATAAACCAATAGCACATCATACGATTTACTATAATGTAACAGTTACTCCGTCCGCATTTCTCTTTGTTTCTGAAAGTTCTGAGGCAAATCTTGATGCTTTTCCTTTTTTTTTTGCTTTTGAAATTAATTAAGAAATTTCATTAAAGCTCTTGAATTATGTTGTCGTTCAACTCTCATAACATTTTTGCTAGTGTTTGTTTGTCATCGTTTCTATTACTTTGTATTTCTAAAGCAAAAATGACCACAAAACTTTTCAATATGAACTCTGCGCTAAAACAGAGTTTCTTAACTTACGAAAACCATAAAATGTAAAAAAAAAAGACAGAACGACGTAGCGTTTTTATCCATATTCTAATATTTTAGCAATCTTTTATGAATTAATAAATAAATTAACAAAAAGGCCTTGCCTAAAAATATTTGAATTATCTTTTCTTTATTTTTATATTTTTTTTCGATTTTTACAAATTTTCCCTTTATACTGTTGCACTATATCCTCTTATTATGCATATCGAAAATGCTCATTAACAGGCTGAAGAGTAGATCAAAAGTATGTGATGTTTTCAAGTTTGCACATTTATGCTCAAACGTCAGGATAAGAAAAAACAAGTGTGAAGTAACGACGGACTTTATCGTTACTTCACAGATTTATATGGTTAGTGATTTATTAGTAATTATGCTCACAATAAATTACGTGTTGGGAGACAGTTCTGATTATTTTGTGCACAAATTTTTGAAACGATATAGTTTATCTTTTAAATTGACTTAACGAAAGTCTTAAGGAATATTTTTGCGTTTCCACACAAAACTTTAAAGTCCATATCTGATGGACAAGAAAAATTCTATTCGTCCGATAGCTTATTATGAAAGCTTATCGTCTCATGCAAATAGAGCCGATCAAATAAGCTTGTGATTAGAAAATTTCTTTTTAATCTTTAGTATATTTACCCTTTATGCTCCCTGCAGCACTTCTTCAATTCAAATATTCCGCGCAGGCAAGCACGTCCAGCTGAAAAGTTCATAAAGCAGAAGCGCGAAAAAAAAAGCTTATAAATAAAAGAATTATTTGAATCTTCAGAGTGTTTTATTTATTTATTGTCTCTATATTTTGTAAATAAGTTTACAAAGTGTGGACTTAAAGGCTCGCAGGTTGAAAACTCTATCGCACTTGAGATTTGAGTTGAAAGAATTCTTATATGCGGACTGCGTTTACAATTTGCCGAATTGTGTCTCGAAAGTTTTTTTCTGCAGCAAAATGGAGCAAAACACATACACACATCACAGGGCATTGATTGAAAAGTATCCAATTTAATACGAGTGCTGGTATTCTCAAGCGTATTGTGACCATCGTAATCCAATCAGTTTTAAGCCATAGTAAGCCAACGATTCGATGCTTACTGCTTGCAAAAGTCCCAAGAATACATTTTAAATCGGCATATGTTACGTCTTCTACGTTATTAAAATTCCGTTTTTTTTTTCTTTTTTTTCTTTTAAAGTCATCAGATTTTTTTAACCTAATATGAGCGCGTTGAGCTTTTATAGTTCGTTTGAACTTTGAACTGGACAATTAAGAAAAAAAGGTTTATAAATTTACAGTTATGCATTGTTTCTTTAATGAATCTTACAACGATAAGCCTCATATGCTCAGAGGCAGTCAGAAAGGAATCCCGTACCTTGGATACGAATGATCCAATCGATCCGAAATTTTAGACAAGAGCTGTGCATACAATTTCAGAATCATAACAGCAGTATCATATTTAATAATTTCTTTACAAGCCGTGAAGTAAACCAAGGTTTATGTGGAACTGGAATGTTTGCGCAATGTCTACTGTAAACATTCTCCTGATCGCAAAAGTAAGACTATGGACTTCAAATATGGCAAACACACTGGAAGTCCTTGCAAGCAGGCCGGTATAGAAAATGGACCAAAACGATTAAATTGGGAACAACGTTGCTTCCTGAGTTTTTTGCGTTTTACTCATAAAGTATAACCGGCAAGTCACTACTAACTATCACTTTAACGGTGATGGTTATAAACGTTTCGGTCGCAGCCGAATACAATTTTCCCGCTTGTACCAATTGTTTCCTTTTTTCATCCATTACTTCATGTTAATTATCTGGCATTAAAAGGTTTAGTTGCATAAGCCAATGGCAAAATTTTACGGGTTTATTTTATTTTAAAATATGTATATATATTTAATTTAATAAGAAAAAAGAAAGATAGCCGTGAAAAAGTTCTTCAATTGATAAATGTAACAACAGGAAGTAAATTTATGAGTTTATGAGAGAAAACAAAAGAAAAGGAAGCAGTTAACGGTAAGAAAGAATTGTTACATTTATGGAGTTCACATAATCATCAAAGTCATCTCAAAAATGCTGAATAACATATATTTATCACAAGCAAACGCGACGAGTCATCAACATATGTAACGAGACATGTAAAGACGTCGACCGAATTATGATAAATTTTGTTGTAAAGTTATGGAATTTTATTTGCATTTTATTACTATTTTAAAAAATTACAATAAAATATCTGCTTGGTACAGCGTGGTTATATTACTCAGCCAAATGTTGATAAAACGAAAGTGTAAAGAAAAACTGATAAAAAAGCGTAATATGGCTTGAAGCGAATCTTGTGATAGCTTATGCTGAAGAGTATGCGGCGGAGACGTATCCTGTCCTGGTAAAAACGACGCACTCTGACACGCATGTGTTAATGCCTGAAATAAACGCGCACACACACTATGGTTGTCCTCAATCTCGCTGATCTTAAAATCTCTGTCTTTTCGAATGTTACATGTAGGATGACAAAACTAATAGACCTCCTTCTTCTGGCATTGTATGCAAAAATTCGTGCATTTACATACGTGCATATGCATATATACATACACGAGCATATAAAAACGGGAAAAAACCAACTCAACACACAATGAAGGTGGTGAACCATATTGTGTAACAAATGAAATGTACTGTTGCTGGTGCCGTTGGTTACTGCTGTGTGAAAAACCAGATTATAAAATTTCTATCAAATTTATTGTTTGGTTGGTCATGTGAAAAAAAGCTAAAAAACAAAAAATGCGCTGAAATATTGCAAAAATGTCTATTGGAGATGTTGCGATGTATTTTCTCAAAATATTTTCAGAAATATTTCACCCATGGAAGTCAACATAAATCAAGAATATATCAATCGAACGATACCGTTTTATCAGCACTACAAAAACTTAACAATTCCAAGCCTTTGCCCACATCTACGAATGCGTCGAGGAGTGTGTTCATGGCAAAGAAAAGAACACGATTGTCTCATTCGCATGATAAAAACATCGGCTGTGCTATTCACGGAAAAATGTGCAAACACCGTTCTTTCGCAATGTGAATAAACGCAAGTATGTACTACACCAGTCGAAAGTGCATTTGTAGAGCTTCGACCACGCATATGATTACTGAAACTTTATTTAGTAGCTCGTCAAAGAAGTTGATTTTTTATGGAAGAGAATTACATTTCTGGCTTCATCGAAACTGAAAGCATTTACGCGCCGCTACCAAGGCAACTATAATGATAGAAGTTTCAGCACATTTTCCCCAGTCTGCATTAGTTTCCCCCGAAAAGAATTTGCAGATTATTATGATAAAATATTGCATACAATAGATAAATAGAAATTCAACACTCCATTATTTCTGCATATTGAACACATTAAAACTGCGGAATTGTGGATCGAATCTATAAAAAAAAAAAAAAAAATGTAACCTTTTTTAAATTTTCAAGATTTTTTCGCAAACCTGCAAAGAAAGCTTCGCATGCGGATGGTTCTACTGTAAGATAAGATACGTATTGATTTCCCCGACAATCTAATACTTAAGAAAAAGTTAAAAGAAAAAAACCAATTTATAAATAATTTATAAGCTTCTCATGCGGTGAATGAAATTGTTCGCTATAAAAAAAGTTTTAATTAAAAAAAATCTGGTCGATTCTAAAAAGGACAAAAGAAAATTCATGCACCATTTAAGGGCTCCTCCAAGCATCGAAGTATAGTAGGAAAATAGCTTTTCTTTTCCCATTTTTATTTTCCATTTCATCATTTGTCCTTTTAGTTAATTAATAAAAACCTTTTCTCCTTACGCAAAACAAAAACAAAGAGAAAAGATATAAAAGCTTAATTAAAATCAAGATAAGCGATTCACTAAATCAACAGGAACATAAAGAGTTCTTGGAGGCGAAGTATATTAAAAACAATGAGCTTTTTTTCACTTTAATTATGCTGTGCAGCAATAACAAGAAAAGATCAAATGGCTTAAGGTATAAAAGTTTGCAACTTTTCAACAAACTCGTTCACAGATTCCGGAAGCACATAAAGGTTTGTCGTATTGCACATCAGAAAATTAGTTAAACAGATGTACTTTTGCCAAAGATTGCACTGCTAGCTTAATAAAATATAGGAATGATTCTTAGGTTCATCTACTTTTCAATCCACGTTCTAAGAAGATTCTTGTGAATGAAAGACGAGGTCAGGTAAAAGAAAAAAGTTGATGCCCAATACTACTAATATTCTTAAGCAACTACATACGAATCATCTTAAGATACTTATTAAGGAAACTCTCTTACTCTACTATTAGTCTACTATTCTTTGAAGGAATATTGTAAGCAAATTATGACAAATAACATTATCTATTACTTGACTTTGCATTGAAAATCTGCAGTGACAAGAGTTTATGAGAGAGCTTTCACAGATTAGTTAATAAGTTAATTGCTAAACTTTATCGCGCATCACAGCGTAAGTCATAAGGCAAGAACGAGCTATAAACAAACCCTTTCAATTCATCTTTAAAAATCATGCGGTCTATAAATTGTCACCTTTTGTTTTGGAAAACAAAGAACAACAATTCTCATAATCGATTTTCTTGATTTTGAATTCTTAACTGCAAACTCTAAACACGTTAATAACACTGTCTACGGTTTCCCTTTAACGTGATTAGAACTGGGTATCTGAATCTCTAAAGCATGTTGTAGGGGCTTTCCACCCTATAAACCTGATAGAAATGACCAACTTGTTTGTATTTCCGAAGCAGCGGAATTTTTCTCCCCTTCGTACTCATCCGCGTTCTAATCAGCCCTTGAGATCAAAAGTAATCTACGGTATACTTCTATGTATTTTACTGGAGCTCAGTGCGACCTTCTAGTTCATCTTCTCGAGTCCCCATCGTGCCGCCATTAAAATATTCTCAATTCTTTTTTAAAATTTGAAGTCATTATTTGGCATGTTAGCATACATTTTATTCATATTTATGTGCCTTTGTTAAAAAATGTATCGTAACACTGGCGTGTTAATTTCTCCACCTATGATATAAGTTTTCTACCTTAACCTTCGTACTTTAATAAAATTCGAAATGCCACAACTTGGTTCCATCCACGCGGTATGTCTTCAACGAAATTAGTATTTTCTAAGTATAAAAATGCTCGAAACTATCTGGCTTACTGTAAACTAAACAGGGAGTGCTGTAAAACCCATTTAATGTTAACGTAGTTCTATTAAGGTTAGTTTAACTTTTAAAAATTTTCTTGAATTTTGCTGCGAACTATTATACAGAGTTAATTAAAGCGCATCGCACAAACCATAAACTGCTTTTTTTAAATAACAACTAAACATTTTTCAAAGGTTATTAGTTAGATGTAATTGTATTTGAAAGGAAGGAATTAAGTAAGTCTGCGATAACATGTATTTCGCAGAGCATCTCGAGAACTTATTTTGTTCTCTTCTTTTCTTTGCAATACATTTTGCTCATGTTCTAATGTACAGGTTAAATGTATTTACCTCTTGATTTCAACATCTACTTAAATCGGATTTCGGCAGCTTAAGTCTAAAGTTGAAAAGCATTTTCAAGACAGAAAATTAATTGATCGTTTTACTGACTGTCAGTTAGAAAATCTTTCGTTTTTTTCTTTTTGATATCATATCTACTGTGCGATCATAAATGTGTGGTTAATAGCATCCTTATATTATGCACATCAAATACATTACTGATCGATTTTTATTAAAATCTGTTTTAAAAAAATTTGATGAATGCTTACGTGGTCTACTAAACCTGCTCTGAGATATGCATCTCGTGTTTGATCTTCTCAGTGACGTCGAATCAACTCAAAAAAAAAGGCAAGCCAAGCGGTTTCTTAAAATTTCGACTTTTTGGTCTGACTTGGATCCACTTTAAAGTACTTTTGCGGTGTATGGGCACATGCCACAACATATTAACCTTTCACCTCTCACTAAGCGAAGATTTAAGAGAAAATCAATCTATCAATCGGCGCAAATGTCTAGCACAATTGTTTCTTATCACAGTTTGACGTCACATATATGTGATGCGTGTTTCTCGACAGTTCGTGTTGTGTACTGAACAACATTGTTAAATTCTAAAAGGGTAAAATATATGAAGGCTGAGGTTGGTTTGTAACTGTCGGTGATGTACGGGATTTTGTTCGTATCAAATAAAAGATCTTTCGATCATAAAATGTCGTTACGAAATGCACATAACGTTTGACACAATCAATTCTGGTACCGAAGTGCCTGTGTATATGCGGAACAATTCAAATAAAAATGAAGAACCGACTAAGATGTCATGCATGCGGCAAAAACCAAGCGACACTAAGTTACTTTCTACGCCTGCGAATTTGCCAAAGCCAGCAATGGACACCCGATTGGAATGTGTGTTGAAAAATCTTAAAACGATTTACAATACAAAGTAAAATGAATTTCACATTGGAAATTTATATTTACATAATTTTTTTTGTTTTGCCCTGTAATCCATTTTTTTTTTTTTTTGTTTTTAAGTTAGTGTGACACATACTGTAGGCCTATAAAGTATACATACAGTACGAAAAATTAAATTTCCCTTATTAAAGACTCCATCTATGAGTTGAGGGTCAAAAAATATATTTGTTAAAAACAAAAACTTATATTAAATAACATTTCCAGAATTAATTTTGACTTAATGACACACGAGAGTGCCAACAACAAACACCACATAGACGGGCAGACATAGTTTAATCAATTCAGAATTTCACGCTGATCAGGAATATATATACTTTAGAGGGTCTCTGAAGCTTCCTTTTCGATGTTACATACGTCATGAAAATAAAAAAGTGAGAGTGAGTATATCCCGTCCCCCAGTGTTGGGTACGCAAAAGTGATATTTTGTCGAATTACGTCTTGGCATTGAACACATGAATTTTTTTATTACATCCATTACCCAAGTAAAGCCTTCTTCAGGTCTTTCATGTCAGAATTTTTATTTTTTCGAACCCGCCAATCCAATTCATATCATATATTTTCAATTGCATTCAAATACGGTGATTGGGGAGGAGAATGAAATTGTTTGGAGACGTTGTAAAGTAATTACTTTTTTACATTGGGAGGTGCACATTTCGGCTCGTTATCCTGCTGGAAGATTCATTTGCCCGAATACCAATTTTAGTTGCATTTTGGTTTTCAAAACCAATGGGATAGACATGACGATCCACTTTAGTCTCAATAAATGCAAGGTTGGCTACTCCAGCCGCAGACGTGCATCCCCAAACCATGACCGACCCTCCATAGTGCTTTACAGTTAAAAATTAATTTTTTGGTTTTCCAAGGGCGTATTAAATATCCTCCACACTCCAAATATATTAAACACCGTATCCGAATATATTAAACTTAGATTTGTCACTCGTCGAGGCGTCGCTGAGAAAAGGATTTTATTTAAAATATTTTAAAAGTTTTCAGGATGAATATTAATTTGCTTGTATTTTTCCAGGTGGTTTGCAATAGCAATGTAGTCAGCACTAATTTTGTGTTCATTTGTTATAATTCTGATAATAGTTCGTTTTTCGCGCTCCGTACGATTGTTGGTTGGTCGACTTGATTTCTGCTTATCTTCCATTGTATTTGTGTTATTGTAACTTTGACTAATGGCAAGTCTTTTGTATATTTCTTCCTACCATTTTTCCCTACTTCTTAACTTCATAATCACATTTCTACACTCTTGAGAAGTTTTTTATGTTTTCTCTTTGTGCTTTTGTGACATTCTAAGGAAAAGGTGTAGAGAAACTCGTTTTAATTGATAGATGAATTATTTAAATGCAAGAAAGCAAATACAAATACTAACTATTGTTAATTAAAGATGCTGTTTTTTGCAACCCTCTGATAATGTGTTTGAAATATTGACTCGTCTTCAATTGCATCAAAACCATTTTAACTATGAATTTTATAATTGTTTTCACATTACTGTGTAAAATTTTTAGTTATGCTTACTGTTTAGCCTGAATATCGAATTTGTTTAAATATATTGAAGCTGTGTGATTGCGTAAATAATAAAATAACGGCTGCCTTGCCTTTAAACGGCGCAGTTCTTACTGTAAGTATTCGAGAAAACTTGTACGTATTTTCTTTGCTTCTTTGTTTCCCATTTATTTTTCTTCATCTTCTTAATTAAACTATCATACTGCACATACTTTCATCTATATTTGTTTATTAAAAAACAATTATTTGAAAAAAAAAAATGTAATTTAATTTTAATTTAAAATATATTTGAACGTTTCTTTAAATTCTACTCTGCTTAACGAACGAATAAGGGACAAAAAAGATACTTGTAGGCAAAGTTGGAGCCCAAGTTTTGATATTCAAATAAATTTTTTTTTGCGAAAGATGTGACTGATGAGGACGTGAAGGTGGCAAACTCTTAAAATGTATTCTCTAATCAAGTTCAGTGAGACGATTTCATTCTTCCTAGCTGATCCTATATCAAATTCGGCAAGTGAAAGTCATGGCTATGAGAACAATACAAGTACAAGCGTTTGCAAATGGTTCTAGAAACAAATGGTTTGGAAACAAACGCCAGCAAATATTGTCCAGCTAATGTTTTTTAAAATCTTGTCTGATATTTGAACGATTTAATTTGTACACCAAGACATATTAATATTGTAGCCCGATTTACATCTCGTTGGGGCTTACCATGCACACATCTGGCTAGGATATTGCATCAAACTAGAAACCCTTTTAATGCTCCGAAAGACATCCGCTGAATTCAAGTCGGTGATATTATGCCAGGACATTTGGTTCGTTCTTTTCAACATTCGAAATTTCTCTCGTCAGAGTTATCGAATGTTCGTTAAGCGATTGTCGTCATTTTTCACATAATTGCTAATAAGATAGGCTGTCGCTTCAGGCTGTCGCTAGCGAGCAAAGTTTATCTACATGAACTTGGGACACCGTTAAGGGGAAGTTATCAATTGGAAAAATCTTTCATTAAACTCAGACAGAGTGAATTATGAACAAGAAAAAGAAAAACAATTTACAAAGCATTCATTCAAATGTAAATGTGAGCTTCAAAACGAAATATTTATTCCCGTACCGGCAAATCAAACCTGCGTGTGAATGTTTTCTCATATAATAGGGTTGTCTGGGGTTAACTTTATCTGTTCGGGACTTGGTTTGCTTTCGAAAGTAAGTGATTTTTTTTTTCATTTAGTAATTTTTGTTTGTCTTTCTCCCGCTCCCGCTCCCGCTCTCGCTTTCTTTTCAATTCTCTTTTTCTCACCATCCTTTTAGTGGATTTTATTTAAAAATAGAAAAGGGAAAATGTAGGCAAGCTTTCGATTAATTTAGCATAACGAATGTATTTAGTTTAAAATGCCGTAAGTGTATCATTGAAATCTTTCTTCCACTAAACTACTCTGCTACTGCTACTCAATGCAGTGTAGAGGAAAGGAAAGCAAATTCAAACATACAGTTTCTTTAAGGGGTCAGTAAACCGGACAATTGTAATCAATAGCGAACAATGAACGCCTTCATAATAAGCACCGTTACCATCGCCACTATTGGCATCGCTCGTTGGCGCAGTGGTGATAGTGGTGGCCTTTTTATTAAACTTTAAATTACATATCATACTCTTGTTTTCAATTATTTTCTTTCATATAATGTGTATAAACAAACCAAAACGCGAAAGTCAGACCAGGACGACCATTAAATGCCTTACATAATCACTATTTGCACTGTTAAATATTAAAAATTAGATTTCATTGCTATATAAAAGCATAAAAACCGTAACAGGGCAGGTGATGCAAACAATAGATCTACAAGTCAAATCGCTCCAAACTGCCATTCATCATAAAATACTAAAAAATAGACTTCGTTGCAATAAAAATGTTTATTCTTTTTATATGGGTAAAGGATTCAAAAAAAAAGGGACTGATTCCATCAGACGTTCACATTAGTATGCCCACGATTCAGTTCTCACTGATTTTTGCCAAGAACGGTTCAAAAATGTAAATTTTTGTTTTGTGCAGCCACTTTTTTGTAAAAGAGTGATTGTAAAAATGGTCCCACATCGTTCCTTAATAACAATGTTCGCCATTAATCCAAAACATATAAATGGTCCAACTATCATCAGAATATCTCGAAAAATGCTACTTATTGCTTGATGGGCGCGTCGTACAGAAAGGTAAGTACATGAGCGGACAGATGTGATTGATCCGAAAAGTGATTCTGAATCGATTGATATAATAAAAAATTGGTCTATCCGAGATCATTACGGGGGTGTTGAGTACATCACCACGCACTTAATACCTCTCTGCGATAATCTATATCTATATCTGTGTAGGATATAAAAAAAATTCTTCTGATAATTACAGTCAATTGACCTTAAAGAGCAATGATTTTTATTTTCATTATTATTATTATTATTGTTGTTATTATGTACAGTACATTTTTTTTGAAATTATTTTTATCGTTAACTGTTGCTTTGACTGTTTCTCCTTTCCTTTTTTTAATAAATGGCTTTTTTGCAATTATGTATTTTTATCGCTTTTATTGTTTTCATTTTCATTATTTGTTAAGTAATGTTTACATAAACATTTATAACTGTCTGTTGAAATTATTTATAGTTTCTTTCTTTGAACTTCTAACGTTTGTCTTTGCATACATTCTTTCATCTCGATTTCACATTTTTTTGAGCTTTCATGAAGTAAGTTAAAAGTGAGTACCTTAAATATTTAAGGATTTAAGATAAAAGATATTTTAGTGAAAGTGCCGTCTATTGTTATATAGTTCACTTTCTCTATCCGTTTAGCAACATTTAGTTCCGTGTCGGAATGAAAACCGGTTGTCTGTTTAATACTCGCTCGTTAATACTCGTGCTTCATAGCCGATGTTCACTTGATTCCTTGAAAATTCTTTGAGTGCCATATATAACATCAGCCGTCACAATTCAGTAAACCGTTTGCGGAAATGAAACAGAAAAAATAGTGCTTCCCGCAAATAGATTTCTGTTGGACATCATTCGACATATTTGAAACTGGAAGAGCTATAATATATACACTTTGGCTATGCACCCTGTGGCTATATTCCCTTCAAAGTAACCCCTCTTAGATATATGCTCCAATTGTGCCTCATTCTGATATTCTTCTTGCTATGTTCTTCAAAATCCCGTCCTCCCCCGGGTCTTTTCACTTTTGGCAACAGCAAAAAGTCGCAGAAAGCCGAGTTCGACGAATATGGTGATTGAGGCATAATTACAATTTTGTTTTGGGCCAAAAAATTACGAATAATTTTTCAAAGAATTTTTCTATGAATTATTTGATCATAATTTACTTTAATATAACCGTACTCCCAATTGTAATGGCAGACTGCTAGATCTTTGCTTTGCCAACTTCCCGGAGATAGTTGTAAACCACTGTTCACCTTTTAGTCTACCTGAGGACCCGTACCATCCATCAATTTCTATTTCCTTTTAATACAGTCATAATGGTCCCTTGAACTAGCCTAACGTGCACATTCCAACTTCCTCCAATAAATGTTATAATTTTAACAAAACTTATATTTTACTGCTTAAATATCATCTTTCCCACATTGTGCTTGTTTTTTCTGCTGGAAATATTGAAAGCTTACCGTCTTCGTTTTACAATGTATTAAACCTAGCTATTTCTGCATTTGTTTCGATTATGCAAACTGGCCCGCGAAGCAAGTTCCCGCCATATTTCTACAAGACAATTAAATATTACAAAAATAGGAAAAACAAACTTTTCAAAAAATTTATGAAGAAGTGTTCTGCTTACGACTATTTTGCCTATTTTGCATCAAGGCATAGGTTTAACTATCTCAACCACCAATACTATTGCGCATACCTTCAGTTGATAAAATCCCCACTGCTTGTTAATCTTACATATTTTTTTAAGTTCGTCAACTCTAAAGAAAAATCTTCACATTTCCCTCACATGTTCCTTTCAATGACTCCGAGTCCTCTGATGATATTGAAACCACGAATCTTTTTGATGACTACTTCCGACGAAATTTTTCAACTGCTAATTCCGACTCACCCGTCAACTATCCATATGCGATATCTAACTTGGTTTTCATTCCTAACTTGGTCATTTCAGAAAATGACGTTTTGGATGGTTTCAGGACTCTAAAGTTCTGCGCCTGGACCTGATGGGATTCCATCATGTATACTTGAAACATGCTCCGTCAAGTTATGTGGTGTTATTTCAATGATTTTTAATCAGTCCTTGAAATCATGTGTTTTCCCTTTGTTTTGGAAGAGTAGATTCTTTATTTCAATTCACAAATGTGGAAATAGACATCACGTCGTGAACTATAGAGGCATCGCCAAGTTGGGTGTCTTATCTAAATTATTTGAACGAATTGTAACTCAGCATTTGGCTTTTGTTATTAAATCTTTCTCTATCCGGCTTCCGCGCGCATGTCGTGTATACTGATTTTAGTAAAGCGTTTAGCTTAGTTAACCATAATTTATTGATCTTCAAACTCTATGCCTCTGGCTTCCCTTTCTACTTACGAATGTGGAGAAGTTCTTGTATGCATAAGTGATCATTCAGGGTTCTGGTGTGATGTCTGGTGTCTCTTAAGGCAGCCACTGGTGGTAAAATCCAGCCAGATCTTAATGTACACTGACGATGTTAAACTGCTTTCTTCCTCCTCCTTGGAATCGTAATCCTATCAGCTTCAAATTGACATAAATAATTTAGTTACATGGTACTCGTTAAATTTTACAGAATTAACTTAAAAAAATACAAGAAACTTTCTTTCTTAAGAACTTTCTTTCATGCAATACTGAGTACTTAACCTCAATGTCGAATTGTTTAAAATCTATCAAACCAACTGTACTTAATACGCGCGATTTGCCTATGTCGCATTTAAACTAACTTGCAATCTTAACATCCCGCTATGGTTCGCAGATTACCTGGTGTTGTTCACTCTTATCGCTTGCCAAGCTTTTTTATGTTTGCAATGGTTTAGGAGTTCACTTGCAATTTGGTTCTGTACTGGTTGTGGGTGTGTCTCTGTGCTAGTTGTGTGCATGCTTTTTTCTTTTCGTTTTTTTCTCTTTCTTATTTATTTAGACGTGAATTATTATTTAAATATTATTATTATTGTTTCTTTTTTGTTACTTCTATCTGTATACTTTATATTAGTTTTTAATATTAATTAGTATAAGATTTACTTCTAAGAGTAAATTGAAGTCCACTGTTAATTTATTTTAGTTGAGTTTCATATGTAAGTAAATAAATAAATAAAAGAAAAATGAGAAACAAATAAATAAGCAATGAAGTGTGAGCTGGCGCATTATCGCAATGGAATATCCATGACTGGTTATTCCACAATTCGGGGATTTTTTTTCGAATTGCTTCGCGCAAACTTCGGGATAATATACCTTGATCGTACGATCTTTCGGCAAGAGCTCTTGCTGTACGCAATTGTAATCAAAGAAAGCAACACAGGTGACCGAACTTGGCGTGCTCTTTTTGATTTTGACTCTTCTATCCGTTTCCATTGAAATGATAAGACTTTGGCTTCGACGTCGTAACCGTATACGTATGTTTCGTCACCAGTTATGACCCTTTCGAGCAAACCTTCATTACCGTTGCCGTCATTCAATTCCTGAGCGAAGATCGGAAGAGCGTCGTGTAGGGATCAAAATTTGGCACATTTCAGCACAAACTTACACGACATAAGTCAAGCGATCTGCCGACATTTTCAGGAATTTCTCTAATAGTTATTCGACTATTCTCCATAGGTAATCCACCTTTATACCAATTTAAAAATATATTTAAGTGATCCAATGATGATCAGATCAATTTCAGTCATGTGTTTTAAAAAAATTGGTTAACATCGTGTACACCAAGTTTTAATATTTATATGAATTTTCCTACTTTTAGTCCGAAGATATGGGGAAAAGAGTATTGCACAAAATGTTTGCGAAACTGATTTTGCATTTAATTCCTTATATGCCTAATTTATAATGTTCCCACCGTGTATTTCGTACAATATCACAACAAATGGCGAACTTTGTGTAATTGATGATCTAAGAGTTTGTGTATTTGTTTATGTTTTTATTTTACATTTCTAGAAAGTTACCTATAATGCTCATTTGAACGTTTCATCCACCATCCCCTTAAGCGATTCGGATTGGGAAAAAGTCATAACTGTCAATACGAACTTATAGATATTATTACGACATAGGTGAACATAACATGAGGCTTTTAAGATAGAAAATAGAATTAAGAACACTGTAAGGGAAGAAATTCTAAAAAAGAGAAAATTGCATTCAAACTGGCTCATATTTATCATGACCCATTGTTGCATGTTAAATGATTGTTTGTTAAGAGGCAAAAAATACTCGTTTGACTTGATTTCTACTATAAATGTTCAATTAAATGGGCTGCAGAAAAATATGGCAGTAATAATTCAATTTCATATTCATAAAGCGATTTTGCGGTGTTGAGAACGTGACCAGAACGTATACTTGAAGTTGTTCGATGGAAGAGTAAAAAGTAATTCCAAGAAATTTTCGAAAAGTTCTTAAACACGAAAAACCTTTCTTATCATCACATTCAAAATATCGCATAAATGCACGCATCAAATGCAATCACAATTGCTCTGTTTCACACATACATATAAATAGTAAGTAAATAGTAAGTATACGTATAGAAAATAATCCTTGAAGAGAAGTTAAGAACAACAGTATTTCTCGTTTTCCGTTAAACAAAAAGCAAAAGAAACTTATGTTAATTCTAAGAGATATTTAAGAAAAAATAAATGCAACCGTTAGATATGTAACAAGTTCATAAAAAATATCGATTAAACTGCATCAAATTTAAAGTGAAACTTAAACAAAACAATTATTTGGAAAATTTTTGTAAATCATTCAACAAATATCAACAGCGAAAATTTCAAATTGTTTGGGCTTTCACAATAAACTATAGTATAAGCCTATTGTAAAACCTATAAACAAGCGCATAACATATGTGCACGGGCGAGCATTTATAAAATATACGTATATACAATAATAATTGTTGTCGTTGTTCAGGTGCCGTATGGTACGTGTTTCATATATCGCCAATTTGATGGCGTTTCACTTTACTTCATGGACATATAAGTTCATAAATTTTATAAATATATATGCAATGCATAAAAGTATATACATATATATGAATACAAAGTACAGTAATTGTGTAAATATGCTTTCAAACCTATACATACACATACGCATCTTCCTCACTTTATTAGGTGTACAAATAAGTCCTTAATGAATTTTCTTAGAGAAGGCAGTACTTGTCTCTATGTATATATAGCAAGACCGCGCTCGCATTATGCCATCAAGTTTCAAAATCATAGGCAATAGTAAATTTAAGAAGGAGAAGAAATCTAACAAGAAGAGTTAAAAGTAGTTTTGCTCTTATTAACCAGCGATGACCTTATGCCTAACAAAGAACATTGGTGGCAGGCATTCCTCTTTTTACTTATCTAAATCAAAGAGAAAACAGCAGCAGATGTTGTCACAAATTTGTTGCGAGATTTGTTTACGGCGAACATACCGTAAAAGCGTTAAAACACACAAGACCTGGTTTCGATTATCTAAAAGTGGCATTTGCAATGTAAGGGAGAAAGACAATCCGGTAGCATTACAAAAATACGAAAATTATGAATTGCAAGCAAGTGTTAGAGAAAAACACAGTCGTAATTTGCTAATAAATTTGAAGCTCATGCAAGAAATGTGAACAACACTGAACTGGGCTAAATCGCTACTCCCTCTGTATTTACAGAGGAAGTACTTCTTCTAATTGACATCACTTTTGAATAGCACTCAAATTCTTGTCCTTTCGATACAGAATTCATATTGCGTCAAAAAGATGAGATGTAGACGTAGTTAGCGATCGATGCTACTATGAATAAGATATCATTTTATCACGCTCTTGGAATAAGAGCTGTTTTCTCATAGCAGAAACACAGGATAAGTTCTTATATGTTCACGCAGTAAAACAAGTGCCACCGCATTAAACACGAAATAAATCATATTTATGACTTGTGAACGGAATTCAATTCCCTACCCTTGCTTTTCTGAAAAGCAAATCATTATGAGCTGTTAAGATATATTTAAATGCTCCCATCTCTGACTTAATGAATAATAATTAAAGATATCAAATATGTTGGATAAACAATCCAGCAAATCACAAGTCTTGTAAAGCGGGTACAAGTCCATGAAAAAATGAAAATATCGAATTATCCAAGCAAAAATAGCCAAAAAGTTAAAAGTACGGAGCTATTCGAGGGACCTCGGAGCGCTTCTCAGACGATCACAAGGGATTTCTTTGTCAATTTCAAGAAGCTTCTCAATCGATGTCAAACCTTTTCATCTTTAAACGAGATTCTTAATAAACAGCGAGCTGCTTCTTTTTCTACCATAGGGTCCTTTCCAAGCAAGCTTAAAGAGCTTTATAGCTCACTCTTTGATCGATCCCGAAGAGATTGCTACGAATCGATCATCGCTCCCAAAGACGACAATTCTAGCAGTGAAAAAATATATGTATATTTTTTAATAGGTTCTTGCATGTATTTTCATCAGCGACATCTATCAGTGAAAATGGTAAAGCAATGCGAAGTGTTAATTTACAAAACGGTTAAATTCGATAATTTCGAGCTTCCTCCACATAAAATAACAGTTCCCCATTTAATATTATTGAGCTATTCAGTGTACACAGACGCTAATCACGGAACGCTCAAAATTGCATTTTCGAAATTACTTACTTTTGTTGTAGAAAATATTTTGATTAATATATATTGTATCAATTTTCCTCGATACCTATTTCAAGAGAAGAAATGATAGAAATACATGCAAGCAACTAACACTTTTCTGTAAATATCTTAACTTTTTCCGTAATAGGGGCTTTGGTCAAATTACCTAGACCTAGCTGAATGCTATGAAAGATTAAATATCGTGTTGTTACTCGCTATGCATAGTATAAGAGGTGCGGAAGTAAAATACAAAATATATATATACAAAAATTTTAACAAGAATTAATAAATATTTCAGATTGTCGTGATGAAGGGAAAGCGCCGATATGGGTTTTGTTCTCCAGTTGTTAAAAGCGGTTCTCGAATCCCTATAGAGAGACACATTCAAAGTCGCTTTACATTCGGGCATTGTTTAAACATGTTCATAAATCATACATTTAATTCTCTGATCTATATTTGCTGCTGATAACAAACCGAAAGAAAAATCGAGTATATGTGCGTTTCTTCACTAGGTGGGCATGAAACATATTTAACCCTCTTTTCGAGTAAAATATATATTATAACTGTTACTAACAGCCGTAATAAAGGACTCAGGTGCGTTTGAATTTTTTATATGTATATATACTATATACATGTATATTTATATGTATATATATGATGGAGAAAATTAGGTCATCAACATGGTTTACTCAAATTACATGTAGGTATGTGTGCGAGGGGTTTACAAATGTGTGGAAAATACATACTAATAATTTTTCACACTTTGTTATTATAAAAAATCAACGGCACATGCATGTGTTTATATTTAAGTATATGTTCGTGAGTGTGTTACTTACATGCATGCTTTTGGTGGTGCTTAAGTTTTCGAGGATAACACCCGCTTTTTGCTTATAGTTTTTAAGTATTATCTATGGCTAATATATTTTACAGGTAAAACTTTTTGAAGGCTTTTTTTCTGCGTCTCACATTTTCATTTCAAAATAATTTTTACCATAAATTTTCGTTAACAATTAAATTTTGTTTTATATACGATTTAGTATGAAACAAAAAGTTACGAAACTATGCAAATTTTTGAGCAGAGGCATTTATAATTAGCTTATGCTCTCGGGTGTGTAGTTGTAGTTTTTTTAATTTTAAAACATAAAATATGTCAAAAATATTACATAAAAATATAATTTTTTCTGACTCATATCTTTATGAATAATTATTACACTTAGACAACACAAGCGGTCTAGTACCACTGGGGTAATGAACTGAGAAAATTAACACGGGCCAATTTCCTCACCTACGGCCAAATTTGTGCCCTATCTGAGACGTCAATATTTTCTCCCCTGCGATTTTGAGGTAACAACAGCCATCATGAAATAACCCGCAGGCCTACTTTCC
The DNA here is from genome assembly GCA_001077435.1 of Glossina morsitans morsitans. NCBI lineage: Eukaryota > Metazoa > Arthropoda > Insecta > Diptera > Glossinidae > Glossina > Glossina morsitans. The sequence continues at coordinate 115,737 of CCAG010013960.1, read as the reverse complement.
AACATTGTGAGGCAAGGGGCAGTCTTCAGGTGGTGTGAAAATATATACGCGGAACAGTTGTCTTTGGGAAGCCTGAGCCGCGAAAGCACTCAAAATTGTAACCTATATAACTCTGGACGGAAATTCGAAGAGAAAATCAGCCATTAAAAAAAGTTCTGTTTGGTGAATTCACTAGAAAGGGAAGAACATTCTAGGTCAGCGCTTCTGAAGTTTTCTAAGCCCAACATCATCATGTTATGCCTTTTGTTACATTTCGCCCGTTTTTTCACTGAATTCCACCAGTTGTTGTTGGTGGCATCATTTACTTTAGGCAACTCAAAGCACACTACATATAAGTAATTTCGATGAATATTTAACTCTTCCCTAAAGATTTGTCGCTTGCCTGGTCTGAAGCATAAATTTTCACCACCACGTTCCCAGTTCCTTTCATTTAGAAAAGAAAAAAACAAAGCTCCAAAAAGTGGGCCCATTTACTTGGGGGTGTGAAGTTATATATAAATATAACTAGCATAGGCACAAACAAATTTTTTTTTTTAGAGAGCTCTGTTAAGCCATTAACAGAATTCTGTTAAACGAAGTCTCGGAAGTATAAAATATTATAAACAACAACATGTATTTAGGTAAATTAATTAACATTGAAAGGGATAGCATTTTTCCCCTATGCCATAAATGAATGAATAAAGTTTGCTTATCTACTGTGGGCAAACCGTGCATTGTGAAATAATAAAACTAGCACAGTATGAGTCCTCCATTAATTTTATTTATTTACTTATGGTTCAAGAAAGTGTGCTACTCATGTACACTTCAACTGCATAACTTATACTTATCTTAAGTTCAAAGATAGTGGTTTTATTCGAATAAGTTAGAGATTACAAAAGCAAAGGTTGCTGTTCGAAAATGCCGCTAAGAAATTAGTTCAACATCTGATGCACAGTGATATACATTGTATATGAATGTTTCCCCGTTTTGTTATAAAATTAAGACACTACTACGTCGAATGATGGGAAAAAGGATCACAATCTTTCTAATATATCGCAAAATACCCCTAGATTCACCGACATTTTGTATATACCAATTTTTATTGAAAACTGTCAATTTGACAGGTAACTTTTGTGAATTGTCACAGTCGCAAAAATAAAGATTGGAAACTGAAGTTTGGCACAAACGTTTCCGAATCGATTAGAAATACGTAGTTAAAAAATGACTAGATTAAATTTTATAGTTGATTGCCGATATGTTATTAAGACGAACGGAACCATTTTTGGATTGAACGTGAAGCTGATCCTAATGAACGTCTGAATGACAGCCTTCGAAAATATCTTCACGGAATCGAAAGTTACACGCGACAATATGAAGAAATTTACTTCTAATTTAATTATAATTCAATGAAGAAAACGCTCCGATGGGCTAAAATAAATTGAAAATAAATTGGTATTAAAATTTTATCGTTAATTGTACGCGCACCAATAAGCGGGTGTAGTGTACCAGGGTTTCAAACATGGATTCACGGAATCGAAAGTTATAGACGAAAATTATAAGAAAATCTTTGGTATTTTTCGAGGTAGTTAAGTTTTTTTTTACTTTGTGGGCGTATAGATTAGCAAATCATGACCATTTTTCAACGACATATTCCTAATCGGCCAGGGAACGTTTGTGCCGAATTTCAGCTTTTTATCTTAGTTTTTGCGGCCGTAACGAGTCACAAATCTTATCCGTTAAATTGACGGGTTTCAGTAAAAATAGGTGTACCATATATTGAAATAGCAAAGTGGGAGTGGCCCAAAAGAGAAATTAGACATGCATATTTGCTGCATTAAATCGTTAAAAACCAATATATACAACATCTGAAAATATCTACTTGCTTACGCAAAGTCTTTGATGTGGAAAACACAAGCACACCAAATTGACAGGTGCAGTAAAACTACATCAGACTCATTTCTTTTATCTGATAAGTGAACCACTTTTTGATTAAAGAACGAATAATTCATTTTAGTGCAATAAAACCAACTTTAAGTACTTTCAGTACCACCTTGTCATAATAAATCACTTAGCCGATCAACGAGCAGCTTCACTTTGCTTCAGCTCAAATCAAACTATTATCTCAATTCCGATTCCATCTCAGTTTTGAAAATTGAAAGACTTTCAAGTTTCAAGCGCCAATTTAAAAACTTGAGCCTAAACATGTAGTAATTATTATTTACACATGTTATCTCTCTCTCTTCTCTCTCTTTCATCTACTTCAGATATTCAACATTTTTCACTACTAACTACGTACTTCCTGGTTATAACCCAACAAACAGCAGAAGAAACAATTTTTTTTCCTTTTTTTTTGTTGTAAGATATTAAATTACGGAAAATTTCAATAACATCACACTTTTCTTTCGTAACGGAACTTCGCCCCTCTTCTTTGTGACTAACGAAATCTGCAAGATGTTTAGCAAGAGTTTTATTCAAAAATTTCGCGTTGTTCACAGTAAATTTATTGAGAAGAGAATAAGATGGAGTTTTCAAATTTCTAAGCAGTTCAGGCACTTGACGCAATTTTCGCAACTTCTTGTGGAAAACAGTGTATTTTCCGTTGCCAAAGTTAACAATTTACTTAGTTATAAACTTAAATGGTTCTCAAGACAGAGCTTTTACTTAGCGTTTCTTTGCATTACAATAAGTATTTAACATTTTTACAATCTTCCACTAAAATGTAGAGCAAGTTTGACTTGGTTATCAACTCTATTTTACCAATTACCTATTATCGGTTGCCAAGCTTATGCATGTGTGCGATAGCTTGGGGGTCTGTTTGCAATTCGGTCCTGTACCGGTTGTGGGTGTGGCTCTGTGCTAGCTGCGTACATGCTTTTTTCTTCTTTATTCCATCCTATTTGTTTTATCGGACTTATACTAAGTTTTAATATTAATCAATTTAAGATTTACTTTAAGAGTCAATTGAACTCGACTGTCATTTGTTTTTAGTTGAGTTTCATGTATAAGTAGAATAAATAAATAAATTATTCCAAATATTTAACTTTAAAATAATAATTAGAAATTTAAAATCCACTTTAAGCACTCGCTCCCTTTGAATACCACAAAGCGATGGTTTTTCAAGTATCAATTATGTGTAAATAATTGAAAATCATTTTTAGCCAGATTGCGTTTTTTCTTTTTAAATTTTCACATTTCCTGTTTTGTATTATGCATTTACATCATCTACACTGTTTTCGTAGCATCCTCTTTACTAACCTCATTGCTATATTAACGCCAAAAAAAGGAAACATAAAATGTGTTGCAAAATTTTTCTTGTTAAATGCTGGCAATTATCACACTTTATAAATTTCTTCTTCTTTTTTCTTTCTTTTTACATGCTACCACTAGTGATGGCGGCAATATCAACATTGTACTACTGTTTGTGACCCTAAAGAATACATTTACGAGCAATGAATAACGTGATGTCAGCTATTGCATTAGACTGGAGAGGATATTCCTTATTATTTAAAAAATAAAACATTTGAAATTAGATAAAAAATAAATGTATTTTTAATATTATGCCATGATTTGAAATCTATCGTCTACGTTGTTGAAATTGATAGGGCGAAAGCCCCCTTAAAGAAAATTATTGTAAGAAATCCAATATTTGGAATGAAACGCCATAGAAATAGTTTTGAGGAAAATAAATTGATTTCTTATTAGATGATTTTCAAAGATCAGCGTTCGATGCCATATCAGGTGAATAATATTTTCAATCCAAATTCAGTGAGAACGCGTAGAAGCAAAATTGCTTTTTCTGGCTGAAAGTTTTTGCTTCTTTACTCAAACAAAAGATGAATTTGTTTAAATCAATTTGTTTAAAATAAATATTCGCGTCAGGAAAAGGTTTTTTTTTTTAGACAACAGAGGCTTTCTTCTTCTTCTTCTTCTGCAATTCCGCAAATCGACAACAGATGATTCAATGTGTTCAGTAACAAAAAGGCTTTCTTATTATATCCCTTTCAGAGCGTATCAAAGAAAACTTCTCATCTAGAAATATATATATATATATATATATACATTATTTTTAAGTTTTTTTCAATTTCTAAGATTATTATTAATAAATATCATCTTAGAAGGGAAAAATCGTAGATATTGCTTGGCTTCCTTGATGTTTAAATCTAAAAACATACGACAGAAACTTGGTATGTACCATGGATTATTTCGGTTAGTGGGCGTAGTTGTTTCCAAGCACTGCGATGGTAGTTCAAATAGTACTTGACATTTTTTTTTTTTTTTTTCAAATTGTCAAGTTCTTTTGTTTTTGGAAAGGGAGAAAGAAAAAAATTCTGTAAATTCTAGTGAAGGTAAGTAAAGGCGAAGAAAGCACTAATCGATTTGTTAAAATTTCAAAAAATCTTGCGCCAATGATCGTTTGCGTTTAATCGACCACCAATCTCGAACCGTATTACAGTCAGTTAGCGAAAAAAAATAGAAAATCTTGGAAGGATTCATTAACTATTTGTATATAAAAAGGGGTGCTCAAAATTCTTCTAAAATAAAAAAAACTAAAGATTTAAGAAAATTTAAGAAAGAGTATAAAAGAATCCGCGTCTTTGCTGGAAATATATTTTTACATATCACTGAAAGACTACAAATTTATTAATTTTGAGCATCCCTATTATCATTTGCCTACAAAAGGTACAGAAGAAAATTAAGAAATGTGTGAATTTGTGCACATACACAACGGCCGCTTGCAAGGTTTCAGCAATCAAACGAGATTGCAGATAGACTTCATCGATCCAATCTATTTACACAGCACGCAAGTTGGCGTTTCCCTCCATTTGTCTTTTCAACCGATATATATCAATTGTTAGTTCGAGCTACAATGAAACAGTTAATTCAACACAGACGGATAAGATTTCGAGTCTTCAATTTTTCTTTTGAATCTAATAGCTGCTATTTTGCATACTATAATTTATGCAAGAAACTGTATTAGTTACGCAATTATTACACAAATTGACTTATTTAATTCTCTGATTATATTTAATTTTTTTACATTAAAAAAAAAAAAACATTTTTTTTCCTTTACTTCGTTAATAAACATGGTTGTTATATATATATATATATGTATATATATGTAATTTTTTTAAAGAAGAAGATATGTGTTACAATTAGATAATAAGATAATTTCCCCAAATATCCCTAGGCAGCGGAGTGAGCAGATGTAGGAGTCTGTCGGTCCGCTTGAGCATTTATTTATTTTTTGGCCGTCCGATGTAGTTAATGCAGACGCTTAAATTATATCTATATAAATCTATATCTATATAAACGCTTAAATTATATCTATATATATATAGGTATTATATCTATATAAAGACAGTTAGAACTGCTTGAACCACCCCATTTGCCAACGAGCTAGGTCACAATGGAAGAGTGTCTTCTAATTTGTTTCTTCTTTTTGTCATCTAGCTAAGTATATTGAACTCCAAAATACTACGGCGTCGTTTCTAACAGATGACTTCACAGTCAGCCATATGTAATAACGCTAATCTTAGCAAACCAATACTAGGAGAAAGGTGACTGGCCATGGACAATCTGGAAAACAAGATTGTGCAATTTTTTATTTCGACTTTGAAAATAAAACAAAATTCTTAATGAAAGCAACTATATCATATCAGTTTATCACTTCGATCAAGGTGATGATGCTCCCCAAGCTTATAAAAAATCCTTTGTGTTTACTCTCAAGATGCTGTATAAAAATCAACAATGACACACTAGTTGGTGTACGAAACTTTTCAGAAAATTGAAGAAGCCCGGTTGATATGAAAGGCGTCGTCCCAGACCGCAAGCATTTTCTATAACTGAAGATATTGAAGGAGATCGGATAGAAAATCCTAATGCATTCAAAATTTTTCCTTTACTTTATATTAAAGTTGACAAGTTTATTGAACTTGACCAATGTGAACAGTTCAATCGATTAAGACATCTGTGTCCATCTTTCTGTCAGTGTTGCAATCACAACTATAATGTCGAAATTTTGTTCTCGCGTTTTCCGCTTCTTTCGTTAAATCTCGTGCAAAATTTGGTTCAAAAAAAAGAAAGATATATATATATATACCTGCGTGAATCAGGTATGTGTATATTATCTATAGTTTAAATCATTACCTTCAAAACGATGCCTGGTGGTACTAGATTATGTGATATACAAACAATTTACCAAATACATGACCTTGCGTTATATCTCCTAACCCACTATCGGATGTTAACTAAAAACGATATTAACGGGTATTAACAAATTCGACCTAAAGTAAAAACGGTTTCTCTTTCTCTTTTGCTTTTCGGTAATTTTTTCGCGATATATATTTGATACATGTTTCCATGCACGTAGCAATTAATACACATTTTTTTTTTTTAAAGCAACTCATCGGTTTCCGTACATTGTAGTTTTTCGAAAATAAAAAAATAATAATAAAATAAAATAAAATAAATAAAGAAAAAACATCTCTACACGATTTCTAGTTAAGTTCCGGCATAGCGCTGATAGAAACGGTAAATCAAACTGCATTTGTATGTGCATAAGCAGATATATTTTAAAATACATCTCCATCCGTTTTTGGGGAGTGATTTTAACTATTGAAGCCATTAAAAAAAAATTGAAATCAAAACAAATTGTATTTCCATTAAAGCGGTCTTATGGGGAACATTTAATCCATTTAAAGCAAATGTGTGACAGGTAATAAGTGTTATGTTATCAAACAAAAAAAAGCTTGCAACGCATGTATTATTACCACTGACTGCTAACCTTGAGTTAAATACAAATGAGAAATTTTAATGATTCCGTGAAAAGGAGGAAAATTAGGTTCAATTGAAAATCAAATCAAAAATTGACGCATACTAGATTACGAATAAACACGAATTGAAGCAGAACACACAAGTAATGTAAAAAAACGTAATGAATTATTTCTAGTTAGTCTAATTCCTAACGGGCAGAGAAGCACGAATACGATTTAATTTCAATATTTGCATTAAAGCTGATATCAATTTTCTCGCTGCATAAATCTATGCAGCGCGTTCATCGTTCATTGATCGATTCAGGTTTTTATACAGGCCAGTAATAACTTTGCCTTAAAAGTAAAAAATAGGATAAATAATGTAATAGAATGAATATAGATATAAATACAAAAAGTATGTTGCTCGGGCTATTATAAAATAAAATTGAAAAGGTCATGTACGGTTGAACCTGTCCTTGTGCGGTATGCTTCTATGCGATATCTTTTTATGCGGTTTGTTTTGTGCGTTTCAATCTACTGCACAAAAATAAGTTTGACTCTATTCAGTTAATGTATAAAAAAAAAATCTGAGAAACCATTCGCTCGAAAAGATATCACATAAAAACCAAATGTCCACAAAAACGTTCAGCTGGAATCAGAAACAGTGGGTTACAAAGAAGATATTTTAGCAGCTCAAATATGGTTAATATATATAAAAAAAGAATAAAATGGAAGAAACTTTCAACTTTTGGTTGACTCCGAGCCAAGCCTTTTTAAATACTAAGCTCATGTCACGACTTATGTTTATGTTCAGTGAAAAACATCATTCGGTAAACATTCTCCTGGCCGCAAAAATAATGCCATCGATTTCAAATTTTCCAGAAACTTCGGAAATCCTTCCACGCAGATTTGCATTGAAAATGAGCCAAATCGGTCGAAGAGTAACCCTTCAGCACGACATAAACTAAGTACATCTATGTTTTACGAAGGGAATTAAAAATTTGTTTTTTGCTCACTACCCGATAAACTACGGCAAATAATGCAATGCTGCACTATTTGTAATTTGCATTATTTGCAAATATTTTTCAATATCTTTATAACGCACAGAAGCAAGCTTCAAAAACCCTGTAAAGTATATAAATTCCTGACCAGTTTCAAATTCGAAATCCACCTAAGTATGCCTTTCTGTTCGTCTGTCCATCTGTCTGTCTGCCCACCAAAATGTGCGATATCGGTGATGTATATTCTCTCGTTCTATGAACTCTTTGCGTATTTTTTACGTGTTAATCGTAAAACACACCACATACACGATATAAGTTTCCCTTTATATTCCGAAAGTAGGATGAAGAGAATGAAAACCTAGGTCTTTTTATTTTTTTTGGGTATTGAGTGTAAAAGATTCGTTCAGGACCTAATACAGTTGTCTTACTTGTTATTGATTGCTATGGTTACTTAAGGAAGTTTCATTTCAATACCTGCGGAATGGATTCTATAAAACAAGTCTTGCTCTTTTACTTGTAGATTTTTTGTGTTTTTCCTTTTTTTAACTCGGTGGCTTAATAATCGAGTTATGTTACCAAAATAGTTTCTCAAATTCTCCTAATTTTAATAGGCTGAGAGTAGATGGAAAAAATGTTAACATATGATTTCTTATTTGTTGTTATAGTCACTTGAAACTACATACGTGTACAATATTGATGGATAAGACGCTAATGTGGTATTGCATTTACATATAGCTTGTTATAACTCTACCCATGATTCAATCTGGCGACTCGTTTTACGGAGAGAAAGAACTCACTTTAAAAATTGTCCTAATGTATGTTATTAGCAGACGTGCGTACGCGTTACTAAACTATCGTTTCTCATTTGTTGTCATAGCTACTCAAGAATAAGTTTTCATACGATTGCTATGAAACGATGAAGTTTCCATATATTCCATATCAAGTTCCCGTTAAACCTAACTCAGTTTATCTACGTTGTGTTTATATAGCACATATCCAATTTGTAATGTAATTTTCTTTCGTGATCTTTCTAAAATCTTTCGTGGTTTCTTTTTGTTGGAAAATTGTTAGCTACATTTCATTAGAATATTTAACTACATTAAAGACTAAATGAACTCATTGCTTAGAATAAAGATTGCGTCAACGCATTTAATTTCAATTTTAATACTTGAAGTTAACCATCATTTTCTCGATTTATAATGCACATCGACTATGATGTAATTATTCCTTAGGGCGACTTTAATACTTATTATAAGATCTATTGATTTGAAGCTTTGGGTGTTATGTAAAAAAAAGAGTGAATTTCTTAAAATTTGTTTAACAATTAAGAAAATTAAAAACCTTGAAACTCATTTTAAATACACTGTAATAATAGTAAATACAGTATAGTTATAGTTGAGAATATTTTCGATGTAATTGAAATTTCTTATAGCACACATAAAGACAACAATAAGCAACTTGTAAACAGTAGAAGCAATTGTAGTAGAGTGAAGCACAACAGTAAAGCCTTCATGAGCGCAGAATTTTTTCCAAGAAATGCGTACAATTTTTGTGCAACGAATTTTTTTGTTAAAATCCATTTCATGATAGATTTTCGTTCTATATTTTGTTAAGTAAAAGTGCAGGCCTTTTTTTTTTTTTTTTTTTTTTTTTTTTTTTTTTTAATATAACAACAATTATTTTACATTAATTAGAAAAATGTGTAAGCACTTTACTGTGTTCTACTCTATTTCTAAAACGTACCAGCTTTAGCAGAACAACTCTAATGGATAATAACAATTGATGTACACTTTTCTCTTTACAACAGACAAAAAAAAAACACGGCAGATAAACGGACGAAACCATGGAACAAACACAATAAATTTTCTTCTATACTTTTACTCAGTCGTTGCATTAACGACTTGCGTTAGTGAATAATGATGATGATGAATCTGTTGCTAGCTCCAGATTGCTTATGAAAATAAATAATAAAAGTTTTGCATGAAACTGTGAAATATAGAGTATATACGTATATATGCGAAGGAGGTATATGCACATAAGTAAGTAATTTTGTTGCAAACTTTTTGTTGTTGTTTGCCTACGAGATGCAATTTCTATTCATTAGATAATTGTTTTATACAAAACCAAACGCAACAAAATAAATGTTGTGCAACTAAGTCTCTTACACTCTCACATTCATGTACGTATGTATTATGTACATAAATTTCCCCTTTTCATTTTTAACAGAAAATTACATTTTAAAGTACTTAAAAACGTGAAATATTCAGGCCGCCCGTCTAGCTAAGACCTAGTGTTGTAATATTCTATGTTTTGGAAAATTTACATTTTCTAAAAAAATTCTATGCTAGCAAACAAAATTTGTTTAATTGATAAACGAGTGGAAGCATTACAGTGGCTCAAAGTTTGTCCAGTCCTGTCCACGTCATTTCACTTCTTACAGTTATCCATGTAACAACTTTTGAAAAAGGCTTTCAAAAGCTTTCGTCCTTGGGGCAAAACACATTGATATACCCAATTTCATCAAAATATCTCAAAAATTACAAGCTGAAGATTGAATATAAGATAGACAGATGGACAGACTTGTAAACAAGGTGAGATCGATATGGAAAGATATTCAAGATCTATCTCAAATCCTTCTGGGTGTTGTATACGTCCGCAATAACTTAATATAACCTTACACCACAAGCGGTGCGGGATATAAAATCCTTCGCTACTCGTTATAAAAATATTTCATGTCATAGCAGATTAAATATGTAAAAAATAAAACAAGGTTAGACTCGTAAGTAAAATTTGGAAAAGTAATGTGCGAAATTGGTCAATGAGAACGATGAGACAGAGAATAAAATAGCCTCACTCGTAATAAGAAAGCAAATTTTCCTTACACATGCTTGCTTATGTAAAATAATTACTTGAGACGTTTTAAGCTAAAAACTACCTGCTTGTAGAAATCAAATTTTCATCAAAGTAGCCCAAAATTTAAGGAGTTTTTATTGCAATGAAAGAAAATTTGGAGAGTCGAGCAAATATTTAGTGACGACACTTTAGGAGGGATGGATTCATTTCCGAATGTTAAGGTTATAAATGATGAAAAATCGACTTTTCTTGGCGAGCACCCGACTTGTAACGAGAAAGATGAAAGAAAGCTTTCAAAGGATGCAGGCGATGCTTTATCTCTATTATCGCAATCTGTGACAGGCACAACGAGGCCGAGAATAGAGAAAAATCTCCCTCAAATAATTTCGGTTAAAGAGGGAGAAGAACGTTTCAAAAATATTGGCGATCAATTACAGCACCATTCAATGAAAGCAGGTAAAGACTTGTCATATTACAAATCTCAATCAAAACCAGCAGAATATTAAAAAAAAAAATTCAATGTAAAGATGTTTTTTGTTGCGAATCAAAATTTGATATATTTCAGCGATAAAGAATGCCAAGCCATCGCAATCTGAACGGGAATCAGATGAAAAAGAGGGCGACATTTCCACTACTGTAAAAAAAGCACAATTTTTTGATAAACATATGTTTTATGGGAGTGCCCATCCTGGTCACATTTTAAAAGCACCCAAATTATATACGAGTATTGAAAAAGAGGGGGAAGTTAAACATCCGCTTATGTCAGTTGAAAAATTAAGAACTATTGTTGAAGAGGACAAAATATCGTCCTCAACAGATTCAATAGCCGGATTAACAACGTTAGCCACTCGAACAAGTGCCATGAGTCCCGCGAGCGGAAATCCCTTACGGGACATTAATGCACAACAACTATTGAGTGAAAGAATAGCTACGGCAGGCGAAGAGCAAAAAGTTGAAAATCCATTCAAAACCACCTACAAGTTGAAAACTATTTATGAAGATGAAGATTTTCTTCTGATGCCACCCAACAAACGTGATGCCACCGAACAAAAACGTTACAATCTTAGTCGACGTTTGTCTACAAACAGTGCTTTAAAAAATACGCTGAGTAAAACACTTGAAAAAGGACATGTTCGTTTTGAATTAGACGAAGTATCCAAACTAGTTAATGAAATGTTTCAAGAAAGTTATTTACCAAGAGCAACAGCAAAACAGGAAGAAATTGAAAAGTTAAAAACTATTGATGAAAACGTAGATCAAGCCTTAATCCAATCGAAATTGCGTGGAGAAGACTTTATGCAACGTTTAACGGCAAATGGTTTAACTACATCAAACAGTCCTGCGAAGAAGATGACTCTGAGAGCCAAGGCGATTGGTGTGGCTCCTCGCCAACAATACAATGATATGGCAATAAATTCTACTGGTACTAGCCTTAAAGTAAAAAGAAAGACTGAAATCGGTCAGAAGGTTAGTAGCGAAGCCCTAGACACTGAAAAACCGCCTATCAAAACCCCTACTGAATATCTAAGTAGCCAAGTATCAAATAAACGCAAGTTTAAACCGTTCTGTGGACCTACTCACACAAAACCCGAAGCAAATTTTGTTTGTCAAATATGTAAAGGAAAATTTCGTATCAAATCCCTCCTACAAGCTCATAAGCTTTCGCATCAATTTGACCGTGCAACAGCATTCGTTAAACGTTCGTCACCTTTAACACTCCCTTTAAGTTTACCATCACCAAACCAATGTGAATATTGCGAAAGAAAATTCGCCTTACGACGAACTTTGGAAACACACCTATTACAGTACTGTCTCAAGATTCCCCCACCGGACAAACGCAGATTAAAATTAGCTAAACAAAACGACGAACGAACGCAACCGTCAAATGTGTTTTTTAGTAAGCAAAGGTCTAACAGCGCATCGATCCCTGTCGTCTCAAGAGTGCCACGTAATGTGAAGTCACCGCGTGTAACTTTTAAGACTACAAAAGAGTTTTTAGCGGACAATAAAAGTAAGAAATTGAAACCAAATTGGAATGTAAATATATGTTATGTATTAAATTATAAAAACAATTCTTATTTGTAGATGTCAATAAGCAAAGTATGGAACTAGCCACTCCTTTTGATAAAGCGATAGTTCCGGGCGCTTATGATTTTTCTACGACTTTCAACGCCTCTAGAAAACTGTTATCATGTTATCTGTGCGATAAGACTTTCCAAAATGCCGCAGATTATACCGCTCACAGCCTTTCCGCTCACAACAACAGTACTGTAAAAAAATTATTGGAAAAGAAGACGGAAATGTGCTTCAAAAAGAATTAAGCGCACAAACTGTGAAAACACTTTTTCCATTTTTTTAACTTATTTAAAACTTCTCTTTCGCCTTGTGTTCATATTCTCTTTAATATCTATTTAATTTTTATAGACGAGTAGAAGGAAAGTGAAACGCCCTAATGAGTTGGCTAAAAGCTGCCTTTATTTTAACGCCCGTAAACCTAATTTGATTAATTGGATCGATTAAATAAAATTAAAATAAATATAAAAAAGATTTTAGTTTAGATTTCCCCCTTTCCCCCCCCCCCCCCCTTTTCTTTTATTTCCAATAACTAACGTCGAAAAAGCTTTGTTTTCTTGTCGATGTCTATTTCAACCATAGTTCAGCTAAGACCTACACTAGTGTACCTTATTCATGTTTATGGGAAGTAATCTTTGATTTCTCCGTGAAAAGAAGATATTGTCGGTTACGGACGGGATGCTCAGATCGGAGAAGAATTATGTTGGATTCGAAGCTATTTATTTGATAACCATTATATATAGTTATCCCTTTCATACTCCAATTTTGGTAAGCCTGTTTCAGTAGCATATGTTAAACTGAACTGTCATCACATGTCTATGAAATGTTTTGCCTTTTGCAATACACAATATACAATTCAGTTATAGTCGACTGCAATGAATGCTATGCATCCAGAAATACGTAGAGTTGTAAATGATACCTCTTGATAAGAGTAACAATCTTAATTAGAAGTTTAGTTTATTTCCCTGCAAAATCTGTGAGAATCAGCCAGATGACCTTTGCTCGATTGACAAAATACGAAGTTTTGTCAAACAGTAAAAAAATGTCAGGTTCTGTGCATTACATCTTCTACCACGAATTGGTTCTATATGTGAATTTTTAGGGAATACAGTCAATGACGAACGCTTGAATTTTCGAGTAATTTAGGTGCTCTTCGCTAAGGAAGTAAGATAATAATCGTAGAATTTGATCAAAATTTTTTATGAAACGGAATCGACTGACTATTGAGCATTAAGTCATGCAATTTTACTTATTTTCTTATATTTTTTAAATATTTTCAAAAGTTCTTGGGCTTTTACAACTGCTAAAGTCACGATAGTCTCGGCCAGCATAGTCTCTAAGAAAGAAAGGCGAAATTCGACATTTAGTCTACTAGCTTAGATGAACTGATCAAAGACGAAAACTGGCTGGAATTGTACAAAAATAAGTTTAAATTACGGAGAACAGCTTTATGTAACTAAAAAATTGTACATATCATTTGGTAAATAGTAATTTGCGAATAACCATTTTTTAAAACACTTTCATTCTATCAAACACGCGTTCATTGACTTAAAATAATGAATGTCTAATATACGCCTGAGAATAAATACAGTGTTTTCTTATCTCTTGAAGGAATCCAAAAGGATCCAAAATATAATTTGATATCCAAAATAGACCAACTCTCGAGCAAATTCATTAGTAAATATTGATATTAGGTTTATTCCAAGATTGCTTGAGCCGTTCAAATCCATCTGTTGATCAGAGCCACGAACGACTACCTTCTAGAATGAAATTTCCCATTTCCGACATGTACTTTCTCTTGGATATTTTATGGGCTGGCGATATATTCGTGCCCTTCCGGAAAAGGCACATTTTCTCTGTTCATGTATAAATGTGGTTGACCGTTACATGCCTTGCGGCATTCAAAATGTTGACTATGTTCTCCATAGGAAGAGAAAGCCACATATACGTTCATAACATTTTACAGGTCAAGCAAATAGAGTCGAATCCAGAGAGCTGAATTGCAATATTCGAACGAACTAGACCAGAACCAAAATTAAAGCTTTGCCAATATAAGTTCCTGTAATTAATTTCTAAATAGATCGTCTAAGAATTATAAACAAAACCATTGTTATAAAAATCACAATTCAGTGGTACGAACTTAATTTCAAAAGGAATTGAGTAAATAACGTGAATTCCTAAAGGACGGTTCACGTCACTGTACGTGAACTTTCAAACTTTTATTTTCAAACTCACGACGGTGAAGATTATTACAACAAAAAAGGCAAACAAGAAAACTATTCTCATAGAGCTTGCACAGTAACAATAATTTCACTGATTTCGTCAAATCGTTTCACTTAAAATCACTGTGATCATCAATAGGCAACTGCGCTGCTTTTGCTGTGATTCAGCAAGTCAATGACCGATGACTCGCTGAGTTGAGTAAGTAACTCATTTGAATCTATAACAATGTGGCGTTTTCTTACATAAAAAACCATCTGTGGAGCAAAGCTGCACTGTCGAAATCTTATCATGAAAAAAGAGCGGTAAGCTCTGTCTTTTTTTTTTTTAAATATAGTAGCACCGAAATTACGACTTATTATTGATTGCAGTTAATATTTATACTCTACACCACTTGTACCACAGGGTATAGTAAGTTTGTGCAGATGAGACAGCGAGGAGACGTCAATCTTTCATAACTTTTTCGCCTGACTTCAGCTAAAAGCAAAAAGTAAACATTCTCAGTGTAAGGCACTTTTGTGCCATTGAGGAATGTGATGAACTAGCCGCCTTTCTTCTTCGTTGCAATGATGTGCTCAACCCACCCAATATTATTATGAAAATTAATTTATATTGCCCTGCCTTCTGAAGAAATTCGATTTACCTTCATAATGCACTGTTACAGAAAAACATCACAAGGCACTTTACTTTTCACAACTTTAAAGAGGACACGCCTAGTTTGCTGTCCACCTGAAAAATTTACTAAAGTAAAATAAAGGCCTTAGACTTCTTTTTGCAAGAACTAGTTCACGTGGAATTCCCGGAATTAATTGTGATCCGTTTTGCCCCATGTGAAAGCTACTTTTTACAAATTCTATCTCATAAAATTGAAAAATACACATCGTTCCTACTTTCTTATCCACATGTGTATTTAATAGGGTTGTAGTTTTCCTAAAGTCATGTATCCGTTGTAAAGTTGTGAGGATATATTTAAATTTAACTAGTAAAGGTATAAGCCAAAAATTTTCATAAAGCTACGTTAAGCCGTTAACAGAGTCTCGAAGGAATTTAAATCAAAATATAACTAAAATAGAATTTTTCGACAGTTTTTTACAAATTTATTATAAACAAAACATAATTTTATGTTAGTTAATTAAAACTAGATATAAAAAAGTTTTTATACTATGAAAAATACGAGTCTGTTTATTTAACCACTGCGGCCAAACCAAATGCTACGAAAATATGAAACTAATATAACGTGAATCCTTGACCAATAACTTTTCCAAAGGTGTATCACATTTATAAAGTTTCCCTCGGTAATTTGTTCTATATAGCGTAACAGTATTTAACATAGCTACCATGTATAGGAAATATAGGAACCCAATAATTTGCCTACATTCTCTGTATCAAGTTTACATATTACATAGATATATATATATATATATATATATAGGACAATTTACCTATATTTTATGTTTTGCTTGATTTCATCGCATTAGTCTGCCATATTAGAAGTATAATTAGTTAAGAATGTTAGTTCTGAATAACTGAGTATTTTGCAATCATTTACTTGAAGAACTTAATCGAATAGAGAAAATTACTTTTCGTTGACTTATTAAGCTTTCTCAAATAATGAAAAACAAAAAAAGAGTTGAATTCGCAGTAAAGAAATTGTTGATCCAATTGTGGAGATTACTTTTTATGTTGAGGAATTTCAGCTAAACCTAAAATACGTTGAAGAAGAAAAGTTAAATATGCTTCAATAAATAAATTCTATGAATTGACTTTTTAATTGAATTTATTGTTAAGCCAATAAATAAAGGATATCCATGAATAAATCTTGCTATAATTGCAAATGCAGCGCCTCTTGATAAAACATAATGAAAATGGGCAACAACATAATAATCATTATGTAAAATAATATTAATTGACAAATTTACTGACACTACACCGGTTAATCGACCAACTGTAAATAAAAAAATAAATTGAAGAGCTCATAAAATAGCTGGGGTATTAGAAATTTGTGTACCATGGAAATTAATTAATAAGCTGCAAATTATAGCAGAAGTAAAATAAGCTCATGTGTCAACATCTATTCTAACATCTATTCCCAACAATAAATGCTAATAAGACGGTTGCTAGTATAGCGTAAATGACTCCTAGAGATCCAATAGTTTTTTTTCCAGATTCCAAAAAAAGGCGTGTTTAAATTTCAATCCGTTAATAGTATTGTAATAGATGCAAGGATAATAATAATAATAACAAAGCAGTAATTACAACTGATCAAACAAATAAAGGTATTCGATCAAAAGAAATTTCGGTAGTCCGTATATCAATTACAGTTGTAATAAAGTTTACAGCTCCTAAAAGGGATGAAATTGCAATTAAATGAAAGGAAAAGATAGCTATTGAATAATAGATGAAAGAGGAGGGTCTAGTGTTCACCCAGTTCCACCTTCATTTTTCACTATTCTCTCTATTAAAAGAAGAGTTAAAGCACTTAATTTGGTCACAGTCCGTGCGAACATTACCAGTAGCACATATAGAATACATTTTCAAAGTACCATTAAAAATGTTTACTTTATAAATACGATGAGATGACAACAACCCGTTGGAAAGGTAATAGCTCAAGGATTCACGTGATATCAGTTTCATTTTCTCGCAGCACTTGGTTTGGCCACTGTGGTTAACTAAACTTTCACTTTTTCGGACTCGTATTTGACATAGTATAAAAACTTTTTCATATCAAGTTTTAAATAATTAACATAAAATCATTTTTTGTTTATAATAATTTTTAAAAAATTATCGAAAAATTCTATTCTAACTATATTTTGATTCAAATCCCTCTGAGACTTCGTTTAACAGAACTCGGTTAACGGCTCAACATAGCTCTCTACAAATTTTTGGTTTGTATCTTTACTAGTTAAATTTAAATATAACTTCACACCCGGACAACTTCACATGTCGGATATTAAAAAGTGAAGGACATGTCTAATGTACTGCAATTATATGCGGTGGTGAATAAAAATACCATAATAAATATACTTTTATATATGCAGCTGTGGGTGTGTGGGCTCAAGGGGAAAAAACTTAAAGTCGAGTAACGTCTGAATGGCGTCATATTCCGTCCTATGTTTGTAACGATTGTGCAGACATTTATCAATTACTTTACATGCCCACGAACAGTACTGGTATACGGTTGTTTATATTGTTGTTGTTCAGACGCACATTTAATTTTTAACTAGTAAAACTTATTTAATCATACGTAAAAAAAAGGAAGAATATTATAATAGGTTGTGACCGAATCTTTTGTACCCATCATCGTTAGCATAAAAAAGGCAAAATAAGTAAGAGAACAAAATTCTCATGCTCTATAATATGGAGTAGGCGCGGCTAAATATTTTCTATTTTCAAAATAAAAGTTTTTGTCGCATAGGTGTGTGGGTATTATAGACGTATCCTGCGAAAAGTTTCAGTCACTTTCAAATTTTTTTGCAAATTTGCAAGCAACATCTTCACTTTCGCTAACGGGAGAATTTTTACCACGAATACTACACACTTACACAGACAGACGAATAGGCGGACATGTTTAGATGCACTCGAAATCTCAAGCTGGCCATGAATTTATATACTTTGAGGTTTTTAAAGCTTGTTTCTTTGCAATAAAATTTTGATGCACTGTAATATTGGGTAGGCGAGGTCAATTTGTTCTAGTTTTGTACAGATATTACAGCGTTACACAGAATATACGTTCAAATATTTATACATTTATTTGCTATAGTTTATGAGTAATGAGCAGAAAAGAGAATTTTTTATTCTACTGTGGGGGTACCCTTGGACCGATTTGGCCTAATTTCAATATCAACCTGCGTGCAAGAACTTCCAATGTTTCTGACAAATTTGAAGTCGATAGCTTCATTTCTGCGGCCAGGAGAATGTTGACAACAGACAGATGAAGAGATGGACATACTTAAATTGACTCAGAACTTAATGCTGATCAAGAATATATATACTTTGTGCAGTCTCGGAAGCTTCCTTGCAAACGTTTTGACAAGTGACTATACTCCTCATCCTTCGGAGACGGGTGTAAAGAGAACTCTGGTTAAGAGTTCGCTTGAAGTGGTAGGGTGTTTCTTATAGTATTTAAGAAACTCTAGTATTAAGTAAAGCGGATCATATTTTATTTAAATATATTCTTTTACTCAATGTAAAATCATAGCACAACGTGATACACTTACATATATGACTGTTTGTTCGTGTGCAAATACTAGTTTATGAAAAAAAAAAAAAAAACAAATGAATAAAAACCTCTCATATTGCTTACTTATAACTTTACAAAGGCTTTTACTTAACTACTAACATATATGTGTGTGTATTATATTACCGCAGACAAAGACTGCAACCGCATCTGATAACATGCTTAGAAGACGTACTACTCTATTCAGTCTTTTTAGTCAATTTGCATATTAACGTAAAAGAATTATTATAATTCGGCTTGAATCGAATCATTTGAAAACCAAAATATACAAAGCCAATTATTTAAATTTCAATTTTTAAACCGAAGTCGAACTGAAATATCTTCCAGTTTCCCCGAAATATTATTGGAACACATTATAAAAAATATTTTTAATTTATTAAGTAGGCTTTCCGCTCACAAGACTTTACCTTCAAATTCGTTAGTGTTAAACCGATGAGATTCGAATCCATTTTAGCCATTTCCAGCTATTTGTGCATACCTCGGCACCGCAACTCTCAAAAGTCAATAAAATTAAAATTGAACAAATAAGAAAATTATATTCCGTCATGATCGAATCTTTTAAACCCATCACTGAAGCAGACCAACAAGTCAAAACAAAGCGAAAGAACTAAATTTTCATACTCTCTAATCTTAAGGGCGCGTGGCCGACCTTTTCTATTTTCAGAATAAAAGTTGCAATTTATATGATGTATGTGTTGTATTTCATGAGTAACAAGTGAAAAATATGGAAAGCAAAGGCTTTCAGATCTTTGTTGCATACAGATGTGGACGCTGCGGGCGTGTCGTTTGACTGATTTGAGTCATCTTCAAATAGTTTTGCAAATTTGCAAGCGATATCTTAATTTTCACTACAGAGAAAATATTTAAGGCAGTTGAGCAGATGGACAGACGAACAGATGAACATGCTTAGGTGTATTTCAAATTTGAAATTAGCTAAGAAGTTATATACTTTAAGCAAGCTTTCAAAGCTTGTGATTGTACGTTATAAAGGTTTTGAAAAAGAAATGAAATTATGACACTCTATAAAATTGAATCGGCTGATTTTTCCCGTTTATGTAGGGAATAGAACTTATGTTTAAATTTTTTATGGATTCATCTGCTGCAGATTAGAGCAGTAAAGAGCAAACTTTTTAGTCCTTTTGAAAAATAAAGTGTAACCTCTTTACGTAGTACTGTGGGCGTGTCCGTCGACCGATTTGGTCCATTCTCAATACCTATGAGTAAGAACTTTTAATGCTTTTGCCAGAATTGAAATCGGCAGCTTGACTTATGCGGCAAGAAGGAACTTTACAACAGACGTTGCACAGACGGATAGATGGGAATGCTTAAGTCGATTCGGAATTTGATGTTCATCAAGAATACATATATTTTTTGTGGTTATAGGTACTCGTGACCTTTTCAATTATGTACACAAATTGTTCCGCATTCAATGTTGCCATGCTCGTCTATCGTCTCTGGTTAAGCTTTTGTTTGGGCTGTTAATCTTATTAAAATCTTAAGAGAAAGTTGACAGTTGGAATATCAAGTCAAGTTCCAATATTAGTTCGATTTTTTATTTATTTATTTATTTTTTCTTTGATAACACAAAGAGACAAATTACACGGATGGACATAAAAATTTTAAGACTAAGCAATGGCTCGTGAGGAAGTTAAAATCAGACCGCTCCGTTCTCCACTTGGATTTAAAGTCGTATAATGCAATTGCCATATTTTTGTCATTGCAGTCCAGCTCGGATAGCATCATAGAAGCGTTCAGGTATAATCCAACGGGCTACTGTCGTGTCAATTATCGGTCGAACAAGCGTTGCGCTATTTGGCTGTACATGTGGTTCCCCTTGTTCCACGTAGAGAACATTGTCATTGGTGGGGTAGAACTCTCCATCTGTCTCAAGACAGGTAATGTCATCAGGTACGATTCCAAGAGGCGTCGCTGTAGATGTGTTATTTTGATGTTGCAAATGCATTGAAAAATATGAATAATAAAAAATTTTAA
Source organism: Glossina morsitans morsitans (assembly GCA_001077435.1). Taxonomy (NCBI): domain Eukaryota; kingdom Metazoa; phylum Arthropoda; class Insecta; order Diptera; family Glossinidae; genus Glossina; species Glossina morsitans. The sequence continues at coordinate 94,630 of CCAG010013960.1, read as the reverse complement.
TTATTCTGTGGTTTTGAGAAAGAGAAAAAAAAAATAAATAAAATTCCATCTTTGAATACACAAAAAAGTTCACGAAGAACAAAATTTAAGACCGTTTTTATTCATAGATATTAAGCTCAAAAATGAACTTAATCAGATTTCAAAGTTCACAAATGATTGTGAAAAAAGCCGATATAATCTGCGTATAAATGAAATAAAGAATGTATAGAAGATATGGATCTACAGCCACAAAGATATTGACCAGCAACCGTCCCATTAAGAAATTAACGATTAACAAAAAAAGAAAAAAATCAAAACTTTTGAAGAATATCCAAAATTTCTTCACATTCGTATACATAATTTTATCAGTTTAGACATATTTTACCCAATGTATCGTTATACCGATTTTTATTTTTTTTTTTTTTCAATTCATTTAACCAGCGTCCGACAAATAAAACTCGAAGGTTTCAGAATTTTAAAGCGATCAGGAGTTTCTCGTTGTTACGTGAATGATGATAAATTTGTCATACCTTCCTGTAATGAACTTAAAAAAAAAAAAAAAATCGAAAACACTTTACGTGCATTTCTTTAATTTCTGTTCAGGATTCTTATATTGATTATAAGCAATAGTTTGCGAGATGCGATAAATTACAAAAAGAAAAACAAATGAAAAAAATTTCGTTTTCAACAATCTCATCAAGAAAATTCTTGAAAAGAAAATGTAAAACTACTATAAGCAAGTGATATTATTTCGATTATTAACCTAAGATAGTAAGTGATCGCTTAAAATTAGACAGCACTAACTAAACAACCGATATGACAAAAAATTAAACACATAATAATGAATATTTGGAAAACAAAAAAAAAATTATTAATAATTGCCTTAATATTGGTTAATACGATTTATATCAACCATTAAATCTTAACTATGCCAAGTGTATAGTTTATTTTGTTCTCTCTCTCTCTCTCTGTCTGTCTCTCTGTCTGTCTATTTCTCCTCCGCTCTATGCACAATCGGGCTAGTTAAATACTAAATAAGAATTAAATTAATACCTATATAAAGAAATTCTACTTTAAGCATAGATTATTTGTCTGATCTCTTGATTTCCTTCAATGGTTCATTTTGTATATACTTTCAGCTAGCAATGCAGCAGACCACTTATATCAATGCAGCACAGTTTCTTTGGCGTAGTTGTTGTAGTAGCAGTATTTGTCATGTATGGTGGACTTGATGTTGTTATTGTTGCTGCTATTCTTTCAAATTACAAAACGTTCACAAGTCATAGAGTTTAACAACAAAGTTCATCGCTCAAGTGTTTTTTTTTTTCTTTATTATTATTTTTTTTTTTTTCTTTATTATTATTATTTTTTTTTCTTTCTTTCTTTGTTTCGTATAGAAAAAGAGATTCACATGAGAAAACCGCGCAAGAAGATGGATGAAAGTTGAACCCACACATTTTAACTTGAAAATGTGTAAATCTATTCACATGAACATAAACACATGAAAACACACTTATAAACATACTCTTTTAACTTTAGACCCAAAGTCTTGGCTATGATTTCTTCCTTTTTGCTTTTTTTTTCGCAAACGTTTTTCTTTTGTTTGCAGCAAAACTATTTAAAATCGTGATCGCCTTAAGGCTTTGTCAGAAAGTTAAATATAAAGAGAAATTTCAACCTAAAATAACCGTCGTTTTATTGTCTGTAACTGCTGCGGGTAGCAAAACTCATTGTCTTCAGCTCGTTTTATGTGAACTTTTATACCTCACCATAATCATATTCAAGATAAAAAGTCTGGAAAGTCATACGCGCACACAAAGAAATTCTCTCACATATTCACATACAATAACATATCATGTGTGTCTGCTAAACATTATCTTGACCTCTTTGACATTACCATTGTGGAAAAAAAAGAATAAAAAAACAGAAGAAGAAGAAATTAAACTATCAAACAATTGACAATAGACAAGATATGAGGAAAGCAGGTGAAGCTCAACGCGGAAAAAGAATTGCGAGTTGAAAAACACTCGTGATCGCATGGTGGGAGAGAAAAAAGTTTTTAATTTAATATAATACAATTGCGGTAATTATTACTATGCTTTATCAGGGACAACGAAATAACAAGATGATATAACATTTTATTTAATATTCAAACAAGGAGATTATTACGGACTTTTTTTGTTATGTCAGTTATGTCTGATATCAATAACAGTAGCAACGCTGTTAATTAGCAGAAATTTGATTGGTTTCTATCTCATTTTCATTATTTGTATGAAAAAAGATTCTGTTAATAATTTTTTGGTATGATGTCGCATTCTCCCAAACGTTTCCACACCTGAAGCTTACGCAATTCTGTGTTTTTAATATAATAAATAAGAATATTCGATATAATTTACATTACATACATATAAGTATGTATGCATACGAAAAAAAATTAAACTGTAAGCACATATGTGCTGAGTATAATTAGTTTTCCTTTCATCGTTTATCTCACATTGAAGGATTTTAAATTTTATGTTCGCCAAATGCTTTTTCGTAAATGTAATAATAAATTCATAAATAAATTTCCGTTATAATTTTTATATCCAGAAAAGGGAGAAATCTTTTATTCCTAAAATATATTATTTGTAAGCGTTCAGACGAAATCGTGAATGGCAATACCATTTCGTTGTTCTTTTTTGTTTTACTTTTCTTGCATTATACACATATGTTTTTTCAATAAAAACTCGTTGTCGGTTGCCTTTTGCTTTGCCATGTAAAGAAGTCTCTTACGCTCCTGCTTTTATCATCTTAAAGGGACAAGGTTTTGGTTAAAATATCATAGTTTAAAATACTATACTCGCCTTCTCATAAGCAAGCAACTTGCAATAACAGTAAGAATAATTTATCTTTATATAAGTTACCTATTATTATTAATATATTTATTAATTCTATTTAATGACAGATTTCACATATTTCTGCATTTTTTCACGTCACTTATGAATTATCGTATCGTAAGATATACTCCAGAACATTCTGGAATTTTTTCATATTTCTTCATAACATATTTTCATTGAAATTTATTGAAACAACTGGTTGGTACAAAACTTATAAGTCTTCAATATCAAATAAACGATGAAAGTAAAAAAAATACTTATATTTGTATATATAGCGCATAGCGCATATTCACTTGAAAATACAGAATTGTAGATGCTTCTGCTTTGCAAACGTACAACAAAATTTAACGTTGTATGAACAATCTATTAACAGAATCCGTGCGGATAAAAATTATGAAAACGAAAGTGCAAGCGGTCAAATGGCTGATAATTAATAGCGTTACCAGTGTTATTGATAAAAGACACAACACAGAAGGTCTGTAATAATTTCCTAGTTTGAATTGAAAAATTCCTGTATCACAGCTACTGTACGTACACGTATAATATCATGATCTAGGAGTGCTGTTTATCACGTTCATTTTTGATGCATTCTGTTAATGGAAACTGGCAAACATTTGGTGAAATTACCCTCTGGCGCAGGGACGGTAGCCATGGATGTTTAGTTTTTGTTGGAACACTTCTTCTGGATTCTTTTTCCGAGCACCGAGAATATCTCACAACTTTTGCTACTTACATATTATATTTTATAACTTGTTCGAAGCTTCTCACTGCAATCGTTTCAGTCATTTCTTGTACTTTGGGAAATAATCACTTTTTGGAATAGTTCTCAAGTTATGTGATATTCAACGGGCGTAAAACAATTTGACTTTTAATTCTTTTGAACTCGTGAACTCGTGAAATGCTAATGTCTAGGCAGGCGCGTTCAAATAAGTTTTTGCGCAGTTTCATTCAACAATTTCTTCAGTTATGCTTGCAGTTCGACACATTCGAGAAAAGTCAGCAAACAGTGAATTTTATTGACGCGAGAATTCATGGTATCAACAATTTATTGCGGCCTGATGTCCTGCCGTATTACCACAAATACGAACCGCTTTTTTTCTGCATTCTCAACGTACTAATCCAGCGTTAAAGGAATGTGATGAATGATAGCATTGAAATGTTCTTTTATTCATTACGTTTCCCGAAAAACATAGAAGCTTTATACGCTTACAAAAACTAGTTGGTTTTTTCGAGCATTCTTGATTTATTTGAAAAAGTATCAAATTTTACAATAAGGTTATTTAAAGAAAAAAGAAAACGCCTTATACACCTAAATCTAGAAGACTTGCACTATTATTAAAATTTCCAGGTTAAAATCAATTAACCTAATATTAATAATAATGTTAATTGTACGAAACGTAGGATTCCATATGGACTCTAATGTAATTGTCGTACTTACTGATTTTGTTATCTGGGCCTTAAGCAAGAAATCATTTTTAACCATGTTGCTTAAACCGTTTAATATCCAGAACAGAGTTGCATTGTCCATTTAAAAGGACATGCGAAACAAACTAAACAAATTTATCTGAGAAAAAAAATGTACTGCTCCGTTGAATACTTTTAAGTAAGTGTTTAATGATGAATTAAAACATCATGATCGATGAAGACTGTCACTTGAACATCCTACACAATTTTCATTATAATATATCAAAAGTTGCACTTTATTGGCAAGTAAAGGCTCACTTTTTATGCGGACGCCTATATGAAGGGAAATACGAAACTTAGGCATATGTAGTTCAAAGCCACTACAGTAATTTTGTACGTTAAATCATGATTTTACGGCACTGTGATCATAACATATGATCACAAAACTGCATCGACAGATATCAAATAAATAGGTGGACAAATCATAATCTGTTCAGTAAAACAAAAGTACTGTTCGCTGAGGGTGAAGGTAATTCTTTTTACTTCTCGTAAAATTTAAAAAAAATTACTTTTGCCTCTTTCACAGAGTAAGAACATATCAAATAAGACATTAGGCAGACGGGCAGACGGACAGTCATATAGATGGAGATTCTTAAATCGGTTTATACATATGCATTGTTTCTGATGCTTTCTTCCGGGCGTTCCAAACGTGTTAATAAAATGAATGTATCCGTCATCCTTTGATGATGGGTATAAAAATCAGCCGCACATCCTCCATATTATGGAGCGGAAAAATGTAATTCTTGTACTTTACGTTCAGTTTTCGTAGAAAAGGTTATATAAGAGAGGGTTCAAAGAGTTACGACAGTTGAACCAAATTTTTCATGCAAATTAAGAATGCCCAAACACTATTATAGAACGAGCGTTGTTCAGAAATTTTGAAAATTGCCTTTTTTTTCCATATGACGACTTTTTAAAAAAAGGCGTTATATTGGGAGTAGTCCAAAAAGGGGACCGATTCAAACCATTTTCAATGGCGACCGTCCTTGAGTCAAAGTACGCCAGTGTAGAAAATTTCATCAAAATGTCTTCAAAATAGCGACCACAAATTCACATGAGAAGACATCAGACGGTCAGATGAACAGAGAGGCTTAGATCGATCGGTATAATAAAAGATGGGTCTACCTTGATCCATTCTGTGTGTTATATACGTCCGAACAAACTTAATACACCCTGTACACACAAAACTCGTCAATTTATTTACGTATTATAAAATAAAATAATAATAAGTAAGAAAATGGTATTCGGGTGTGACCGAATCTATCATTTCACCGCATTCATCTTATCTTATTTATCATGTAGGTAGGCGTGGCTGACTTCCATGTGTGTCCATTGTAGCTTAAAGTAATAAGCTAAAAGAACCCACTAAGAAGGTGTGTTTTCAATTTATTTGCGCTGTAGGCCTTGTGTCCCTTGACAGACTTGGCCCGCTTTTAATACCAACCTATTATGTTACAAGAACTTTCAATGTTCTACCATGGAGAGTACACAGAGGGATAGACAAGCAAAATAGACATGAGTAAAGCGATTCAGGATTTGATGCTGATCAAAAATATATATATATGGAGTTTCTGGAGTTTGATAGTGATCAAGCACATAATACGAAGCTTTAAAGCGTCCTTGTAGGTATTGCAAGCGTTTTGACAAAATGACGATACACCCCGACCTTCGGTAGCGGATATAATAAAGCTCCTCGAAAGTTAATACACAATTAATAAAAAAAAATCTTCTATGCAAGTATGTTACTTACTGTAAACCCTCACTACGATTTACCAAAAATAAATGTACAAAAATCCTTTTAATTCTGTTATCAGCAAACTAATTGGATTCATATTTTTAATAAATTTTTACATAACAACGAAGTGACAAAGAGCAAGTTAAATGATCAAGAAATCGTTGGACGATAAATACAGAAATAGATGATATCAGAACTTGGATAAGCAACTAGATTGGACGAGTAATGGTGAGACATTTTAACCCTTTGTACCCGAACCATTTCTTAATATGGGAATTCAACTATCCGACAGTAGTTTTAATAAAAAATTGTAACCCATCAAACATAAGAATTTCAAACAAAAGTAGTTTATTTACATGTTTCATTTTTATTGGCGGACCTTCAGAATTATCACCACTTCCAAATTGTACTCTGTCAGGTACTGGTACTGTAGATCCAGTGACATTTTCCCAATTTAACGTACAATATTATCAAAATTAGTAATGGCGCCTCTAGGGCGCCGTTCGGGTGCAAAGTGTTAATTTTAATTTCGACATCAAAACTTTGCACGGCAGTTTGAACTATCCTCTCACCGTCAGTCTGCACATTTGCATGAGAAGCCTAACGTAACATGAGCATTGCGCCACCAGCCAACAACTTTTTAAATACTCACACAAAATAGATCAAGACCAGAAATTTCAAAAATTGTTTTCAAATAGAATTCCGACAGCAGCTTCTGCGACCCTGGGCTGCGGCCCTGATGATAAACTTTGACAGTCTTTTTGTTCTCAAACAAAATCAAATGTTAGGCCATTTGGCAAAAGTTGAAAACTACTTCTTTTGCTAAAAGTTGGACAATGTGTTAATAGGGTTTTCATGACTAGGAAATTGAGCAGAGCATATTCGACTGATTTATGAGAAATGATTAGAAAACAAATGATGTCATCATTTCTACGAACTTTCTATTTCTGTTCTATTTTGTTCCTTTTCTTTTCTTTTATCAAAATTTTTGCCCAATACTTTGTGTTGAAGAATATTTATAAAAAAATAAAATTTTCAACAGCTTAAGCCCCACACACCTTTAAATGCCTTAGAACGATTGTATATAGTTATTTAAAGAAACTTTGATAAAATTGTTAAAAAAAATAATTGCTCTGCAAAAGCTATTCATTTATTTTATCGGCTTCGATTTCATTCATTTGCTTTATAGAGATCAATTTACAGCACGCCATTAAGGATGGGAAAATTAGTGCTTAACAGATATGAATGTCGCTAATACGCAGTAAATTTAGAAAAGACTTAGCAACCTTTACGACATCACTTTTGCAGTAATCGATGTTATGATATTTACGTATATTTGTATTTAGTCTCTTTTTGTATTTAAATACAATTAAATATAGTTGTAAGCTCAATAGTACATGATGTTTATGACCTCTTATTTATTAGTCAAATTAGCACGATATTCAATAATGTATACAATATATTGTTTTCATATGCAATCATTGTATGTTGCGGTAACTAGAGAGCAATTGTGAATATAATGTATACGGCTTGAATTGCAAATGTATTATTTAGCCTCTTTATGAATTTTATATCAATGATATCATTTAAAACATGAGCGGACACAATAAAATATTGCATTACACTGTCATTAACATGTCAGCAGCGATCATTACACTATAACATATTGCGAAAACATTGACCAAACCAAATTTCTTTTTCAATTCTACTTTTGTTTTTTTTTTTGTTTATACCCTACACCACTTGTGAAACAGGGTATATTTCTTTTGTGCTGGCATGTGTAACACCCAGAAGGGGTAAGATAAACCCCACCCACCTTTTAATACCGTTCGATTCAGAATCACTTTCTGAATCATCTAAGCCTATTGTCCGCCTGTCCGTCTGATGTCTGTCCATATACATTTGTATTCAAGCTACAGGTCGCAATTTTTGAGATACTTTGATGAAATTTGGTGCGCTGACGTAAGGACGAATGAAAATAAATTCGGATTGGTTTACTGTTTCAAACCCTTATTTTGAAAAGTCGCTATATGAGAAAAACATTAAATTCTCAAAGTTTTTCGACTTAGCTCGTTGAACAATAGTACTTCGACATTCTAAATTGTTACAAAACATTCGTTCGGCTGTGGCAATTTTTGAAACCTCGCTCTCATATAAACATTTCTACGAAAATTGAAATTTTAAATAAGAAAGTGGGAAAGTCTATTTTTCAATACTTTACGGTGGAAATTGGTTTATAATAGTAAATTGACAAAGAAATTGGACAACATAGTTTTATTTTTTGAACAACATCGGATATAAAAATTCTCAGAAACGAAGACCGTTATATGCCAAAAAGGCCTACTTGTTAATGTTTTATGATGAAAATTTGTTCATGATAGTTATTTGACATAAAAATTAAGTGGACCAAATTCGAACCAAATTGTTTCTTTTTCTAAGACCCAACTCCATATAACACTTTTGATAAACATAAGTTTTCAGAGAAAGGTTTAAATTTTCATATTTTATGACGAAAATTGGTCCATAGTAGCAAATTGACAAAAAAATGAACAGCAAGGAATACTTTCTTCTTTTTTTTTTTTTTTGCATAATCAGCAGCCGGTTATATATAAATACAACAAAATTAACGTTCTCCCAGTAATGATTAAAAATAAATATCGTGGAGGTTGTATTTAATCACAGTTTTTTTCTTTCTTTTTTTTTCGAGATATTGAAACAAATTAGTCTAAACTCACCTATATGCCGGGGTGTCTACTTACTATTTGTTAATGGAATTCTTAAGATAGCAAATGGTAACGCGTAACTTATACACGTGAATAGAAAGTATCTAGAAATTATTAAATTTTGCTAAATTTGAGGATAATATCATCTTATGTTCTTTCAAAAGTAGCGTCATTCTGTTATGTTTGTATGACACCTATGAGAACGTGTATTGTTATTTAGGTCCTTATTTATGAAACTGCAAGTTTCGAAGTCCATAAACAGTTTTTTCCAAAGCACAGTCGTGCAGACCTCGCAAAACATTTTTTGTTTTTTTTTTTTTCACCACTACCATATTGCTGACAGATACAATTCTGCACCCAGGCAAAAGCTTTCTGCAGAATGAGCATGGATCCATTAAATCGAAAAACTCGATCAAAGTTTTGAAATTCAGTTTTAAAGAAATTTCGCCTGCCTAGTCCGCACTCCAAATTGGATTTAAATGCTAACAGGGGCGTGGCAGGACTATGTTAAAAACTTTTTTTTCCTTACTGCTGCTTATGCTGCTTAAGTTAACTAATGCAGTCAAAATATGTACCACAACTCTACAACTACACCCACACAAAGTCCAATTTCTGCAGCATTTTAAAAATCCTTTGGAAAGTTTACTAAGAAACAATCATAAAGTGTTATTAACTCCCAAGTAAGGAATTGAGAACAAGTTATAAAATAAAAAAACGCCTGAGTGGCCGAGTAGCCAAGAGTTTTGACTAGCAATTCAATGGTCGTGGGTTCAAATCTTAAATGCGGTAGAGTTTTTAATAATATTAATAATAATATTACTAAAAATGAAGCCGAAAGCCTTCGATGCTAGTGCTTTAAGACTTTAGCCTTAGAATTTGTTCTCTGGCTAAATTTATATAATAATAATAATAATAATAGTAATAATAATAAAACTAAGCTTCAAGCGTATACGTATGCATATATAAATATATAAATAACCACACGCATGCATACAGACCGATGTATTTGCGTACAGTAGATAGCGTTCGCGTGAAAAGAATGCAAACAAATTATTTGTTCATAAACTTCATAAATAACTGCAATAAATCAATTTTTACAACATATTAGAGAAATTTTATTTTATGCGGTGAAGAAGTTCCTTATAAAAAAGCTTTACGAAGTAGCAAAGAAGTGAGAAAACACATGAAAACATTTCAACATTTTCGGATTTTGAACCTGCACATGTTGTCAAGATGTTCATAATCAAATACGACTTGTTGAAGTGAAAAACGCTCGTATATTCTTCCTTGCTCTCTGTACCTTTAAACGTATTCATGCAACGCATAAAGAAAGTTGCACAAAACAGATCGCCCTAACAAGATAATCGCATGAATAAGAAGCGCAAAGAAAAAAACACCACACAAACATAGGTTTAAATGTAGATACACGCGTGCATTCATACATGCATATATATAACATATATATATATAACATATGTATATATATACATATACAAACAAACAAAACAAATATATATATATAAATATGTTATCGCAATTTATATGTCAAATCCATGTAAGCATTCCATTAAAGCCCTCAATTGACCTACGAACACAATCTAAAACAAAAATTCTTAAAGAGCAAATTATATCTTAATATTCACTATAGGAGGGTATTCAAGATAAACTTTGAAATGAATAAAAATATATTATTTATGCTCATTGTTAAATACTTGATTATTATTTCTTTCATTTGACCCACCAGTGCTATCTTGAGATAGTTATCGTAGGTGTTGAGCATACAAAATTTAAGCACCGTTCTGAGGAGGACTAATGGTTACGAATCCTTTGATTTAGTGAGTTTCATTACGATGTATTATTATTTACTTTTAGAGCCATCTAAGTACCATGCTTAGAGTACTTAGTGGCCAAGTATATACACGGAGTTATCAAATAATAGTGTCTTTTATACCCGTCACGGAAGGATATTCATTTTGCCAAGCCGTTTGCAAAGCCCAGAGCGTCAGAGACCTCACAAAGTATATATATTCCTCATCAGCATCAAGTTCGAAATCGATGGAAGCACGTCCATTTGTCCATCGGTGCAATGTCTGAAATGAAGCTATCGGCTTTAGATTTGGCAGAAATATTGATAGTGCTTGTACGCAGGTTGGTATTGAATGTGGGTCAAACCGGTCGAAGGGCACTTCTACAGTACTCAGTAAATTGAAAACGCCGCTGTTTTTCAAAAGGAATAACAAATTTTTTCTTTGCTCATTGCTCACAAAATGTAACAGATAAATCTACAACAAGTTGAACGTATATTCTATGGGCGATACTTTTGTACAAAGCCGTAAAAAATTGACCACAGCTACCTAGCATTACTGTGTATCAAAATTATTAATTTTTTAATGTTTTTATAGCCAGCAAAAGCAAACTTCGAAAACTCCAAAACGTATATAAATTCTTGTCTCTATATATAATTCTAATTCTATCTGTGATAAACATTGTCGCGTTCGCAAAAGTGAGGATATCGATAAATTTGCAACATAATTTGAAATTGAAGCCAACTTTTCAAGGGATACGCCTACAACACCCCCACTCCTATACAACAAAAATTGTCAATCCCTTTGTTTATTACTCATAAGGTACAACACATGCACGATATAAATGTTCACTTTTATTTGAAAAATTCAACCGCGCCCACCCAATGTTAGAAAAGAATTTAGTTTGTTCCCTTGTTTTTAGTCTTTTTTAGGATAACGTTGATGGCTAAAAAAATTAAGTCACGAACGGATATAATTTTTTTACTGGCTTTTTTTTATTTGTAATAAAAATAACAATTATTTGTAGTAAAAACAAGAGTTTCCTTTTATTTGGAATAATGGTTCATACCCTTTTCTATTTAAAATGATTTCATGTATAAATGATTGCCCCCGGACTTCTGCAAAAATGTAATCCCACAACTTCGATTTTTCCACATAAATTCGCTTTTATTTCACCAATAACTCGAATAATCTTGGTGGATATGGTCATTGAGAGTTGGTGGTTTATCGAAGTAACCCAATGCACTCCAACATAACCCCAAAGTAAAAAGCCCAGCCGAATTATACCGCGTAATCTTTGTGACAAGTGCACATAGACATTTTCGGAAATTACAAGGTTATTGAACTTTTCTCGCAAAAAAATTGATGGTGCCACGAGATGTATGGAATGTTGCGCAATTTTGTTAAAGTCACGCATCCTCCAAGTCGAAATCATCTAATTTTTGCCACACAATTTCAATTATCATGTTTCCCTAGAATTCTGCATTGAAAGTAATGCAAATGCCATTTTCATCTTCAAAAACAACATTTTCAGCCCATAAATCACGCCCACGCTGTACACGCAAAACTTGTTTACAGCCGTCAGATGTGTTTCCTTCACACCAAAAGAGCGCGGATTCCCGGTTTTCGTAATAAGTTTTAACAACTCCTATGCGTTATTGGAACTGTGTATGTATTTTATTCCACAAATAATGGCAAAGTTCAAGCAATATATTGAAAAAATAAGATGTGATAAAGGTCTCAATCCGAAGTGTGCTTTGTTTGCGTTTGCTTTCGGATCCACAAAATCGATAATCCTATATATAGGCATATTCCAACATACAAGCATGTAAGCATGCATTTATACTGATATATGTTATTACATTATTTTTCATACTTATTTACTATTCCTCTCGGCCAGTTCACACCAGTTAAGAATAGTAACTTGCCGGGAAGTGAAGAGAGGGAACTGCGAAATGTGGTTATATCTATTATACAAATATACATTTTCCAACTTTTCTTCTAAGATTTCTAATATTTCTATACTTGTTTAGTAATATTTAATAACAAATAAAGGTAAGTGAATATAAAATATATTTCTTAAAGTGTAAATGTAAAAAAACATAAACAAATTTCTTTCTAATTTAATCAAATTTAAATATCATTTTTTGTGCGTTTGTACAATATATATATATATATGTGTGTGTGTGCGCGGCCTGCATGATTTGGTTTACTAACACAGTACAGTGCCTGCAATCATTCACATACGTAAAACGAAAAATAAGAAAAAAATGTTGTGAACATTTAATACAATATAATAATTTGTTGTTGATTATTCGGTTCGTTAATCTCATGGTAGGAGCTGTCCAAATAATAATTAACAAGTGAACATTTTTAAATCATTTAATATGAAATCATTGTCTGGCTATCTGGAAAGCGCCAAAGAGACTGCAATAACGCGAATGATTTTGTGATCTTTTGAATACATTGCATAATCAAGAACACATCTATGTTAGACGTACATGACATTTATATATATATGTAAATGTATATACAATCTATAATTATAAAGGATGCTGGGTATTAATATATTCGACCACAGTCGTCATATATCAACATAATAAACAATAGTAAGTTTCAGGAAATGTTAATTTTAATCAAAAACATTTTAATTGCTTTTATGAGTACCAATAAAATATTATAAACACAAAAAAATGATTAAAATTCTTTAAACAATCATCATAATAAACTCGTTTAGAGCGCAACAATAAGAACAACTACAATGAGTAAATATTCGTGCAAACCATGCAGCTACCTGTCATCACAGCATATTTATAAATATATTCGCATTAAAAAGGTTTAAGCACATATATCACTTTGCAAGAAAATAAATAATGGCTTAAAAGTTTTATTTCAAAGTTGGAAAACAAAAAAAAAACATCATCTGTTAATTGTGAACAGAAAACGAATCAGCAAATAGTTTTGAATAGTTTTTATATAACCTCTTTATATTGCCGGAAAAAAATAGATATCTCTAATGGCATTGAACAGGTTTTCGGTTTGTTAAGTGGGTGAAAATGTGTTTTTAATACTTGAAGTAAGAAAGATTGTGTATGTATAGAAAATTTGAAGGGCATGCTTATGGGGAAATTACACCCACTCTTCACCAGAACTTGGTGACCTCTTCTAATATTATGAAAACATGCAAGGATCATCATATCAAGGATAGATAGAAAATAAATTTTATAATTGATTTTATGAATCGCATCCTAATTCAACCACTACGCGCAAATTAGGTTTCGCTATATTTGCATTTACCTGCTTTTAGGATGTTTCGAATCTATGAATCTATCCGACTTATCATTGTTTGATTGTTGGTCGATTATAACAACTGTGTCTTATATACTAAAATATAATTACAATTAATGTTTAAGTTGCTAAGAATCAAAATTAGGTTTTAAAAAGAATGTAACAATAAAAATTGCGGAAACGCTTATGCTAATAAAATTAGTTCATAAAAAATATGGTTACTAACATTAATTACGCTAAAATTACGTGGGTATATTAAATACATTACACTAATAATATATATTCGAAGCTTCAGCGTGCCATCACCAATTTTGCGCCCTAAGCACCCTCAAAACAAGAGAGGACCGCGCAGACGCAGGGATATAAGTGAGTCTATACCGAAACTCATGTCGGACAAGAATATATTTAGCAGCATGAATGATCATTCATTAATCATTAGTTTTTATGTTAACCAAACATAAAAAAAATATATTTTAACATAACACATTAAGTCCAAAAACATGCTTCTTCAGTGGCGGAGACTGGCTTTATCTATCATCTATACGTAAATTAAAGTTCACGTAATTAAAATTCACACAAATTGAATTTATAGGTGACCAGGTCAACGTTATAACTTTACCATTCCTCTGCATATCATTCAATCTGCATTGCCAAATATTGTAGAGGCCCTATAATCGGAGGGTTTAATTGCTGTCGACGGTTAAAGTCTAGTTTATATAGTTACGAAAATCCCAAAACGAGTTAATGCTAACTAATTGAAAATTTATTACTTGGGAATTTTCCCGCGTCATGCAGCTGCCGGCCGCCGAAAAAGATTAGCAGAAAAACAGACAGGGAAAAACCCAGGTGCACATGCGCGGTGCGTCATACAGCTGCCGGCCGAGGAAAACGATTAGCAGAAGAATAGGTTAACAGATAAAAAATGAAGCCATGAAGTTAAGTAATAATAACATGCTTGTAAAAATGTATATAAGTAGACTATTTGCGGAAGGTGGAGTCAGTCGGACAAAAACATTAAGTCGTACAAGAACATTTAAGTCGAAGAAGAATATTTGAGTTGAGAAGTCGAGAGTATTGCCAAAGTAAAATGTAAATAATCCTAGCCTTAAAGAATAGATTGTAAATAAAGAAACTTGGAGTTAAAAGAATTCTGAAATGCATTTCTCTTGAAAATAATATCCACGATCTAGTGATACGGACCCTACCTTAGCAAAGCGGAAATTCGTAACAATATTTTCACATTATCAAACACGAACGCACACTTAAGAGGAACTTAACCATCTAATTTTAGCTTTCCAGTATACACTCAGCAAAACAGCTTTTATTGTTAGAAAGAACAAAATTTCTTTAAAGAATTTTTTCCATTTGTAGAAAATTTTCGTAAGTGCTTCTTAAACTTAAACTAGCGCTCGAACTTAACTATCTGTACAATAGCATAGTGGGAAACGATCGGCAAATTAATAGGAATTTAAACCGTAATCGCTGGAAATACTCAGCTAGAGTTTACCCTCCATACAGTGTAAACAGTTCTTAGTACGTTTTCAATTCAACGTTTTGTTGCCAGCACGTCGATCATTTTATGTAACTGTTTATGTGTATGTATTATATTATGGTATGAGCTTATATTTTTCTTATTTCTTAAAAAACACAAGTTTACTTTCACTTATTTTATGTCCGATATATGTTTTAATAGAGATTATATTGTTTGTTCTTTAATTGAAAATTTCATTGATAGAATGCAAAAACAAAGATGTGCATGCACGAAAAGGCGATCCAGAATTTTTCGACAAAAAACGAAATTTCTTTTCACTAACTTATTGTTCGTAGCAACTACAAGTTATTAATGCGTCCTTTTTTGTAAAAATGGCGCGAACTTAAACTTTTCTTTTTTTGAGGAGTGCCCACTATATCTTAATAAAGTAGGGTTACCACGCAATCCTTAACAGTAACATATGTAACAAAACTTGTCTAACCTGTAATTCAACTTGTTATTACCAACGTGTCGGCCATTTTGCATAACACTCATTAAGTCTTCTTAAGCATTATTTTAGTTTACTCCTCCTTCATCTAGTTATTCATATGCCAATAGAAGTAAACTACAATAGGGATTTATTTAAATTCAACAATAGTTAAGACTAAAGGATTAAACTATGACGTTATACATATGATTGTAGTGTAAGTAATAGAAAATAATTTTGAAAGCGTATCAATTTTTTGCTCCAAACCAACATTGACAGCAAAACTTTCCAATATCATTTTTGGGCTAAAATATCGTTGTTAATTTATGAAAATGACAAATTGATGCGTAACAAAGCAAATTTTTAATAAATTATTTCAATATACATATAACAAATTAATGGAAGAAAAATCAAATTTTTTTTATACGCTCATCTTTACCACAAAATTGAATGAAAACGTTATAATTACATTTTCTTTTATTTTCTTTACACTTTTTGTTTGTTTGTTTTTTTTTAAATCTTTCAAAATTTTAATAATACTGTTAGTTAGTAGCCATTTGACCTCTGGCATTTTTATTTTCATTATTTGTACGGGCACAGATTACCACTTTTTGATATAACGTCGCATGCTCTCAAACGTTTGCAAAAAGAAAAAGAAAACTGTAGCTATGTATGTACTATATTTTATAGCAAAAAGGCTCAACGACCTATTCAAGAATAGATCACGTATATGTCATGTTTTATGTAGTCTCCCAAATTTATGCTTAAGCACTAGAATACCAAAAACCCACTAAAAGATGAAAAAATCAGGATTAGTGATTATGCTCAGTATAAGGTTGCCGAACTGCAAACTTGACATACAAATATATAAAAAAGCCAATTTTAGCATATTTAAAACTGTATTAATTAAAGTACAAATGTACAGGTTTTGTTGAAGAAATTTGGCGAAACCTATTACAAATCCTAATACAGTAAGTTCGTGATTATACTTTTAATGTTTGCTGGAAACTGAATGCATATCCTTTACCAGCCTGATCATGATCGAACACCTCTTAAAAGTCTCAATGTTGCCAAAATCTCAATAAGACATGCCAAACTTGACATCTGTAGCTTTAGTTTACGCAAACAAAGTTAGAAAGTTAATCCATTCTAGCTTCATAAATAAAAAAAGAGAAAATGGACCCGAAAAATAGATTTACGGGTACATAGCACACAATCTCTACTTTGTTTAACCGTTCGAGTCCCAGACGGTTTTGAAAGAAAACTGTTGAGAAATACCAAGCGACGAGATTCACGTGTTTGTTTCATCGCTCCGTCACTTTTATTGCAGGTTGCGAAGTGATCGAACGTATTCTTCAGTTAATAATTCTTTATATTATTAATAATTGTGTATTTTAAAATGATTAGACGAAGCAACGCACAAAGTAAGTGAAAAATTAATCTCGATTTACTATTTAACTTTTCTAAATTTGTTGCATTCCTAAATAGGTATAATGAATCGAAAAAGAAAATCTCTGAGCACAAACGCAAGTACATGTGATCATACTATCGTTGACGATGACGAGTGCATTGTTCCGGTAAAGCGCATCAGACAACGAATTCTGAGTAGTTCAGTCCAGTTGCTCAAGACGTTTCGAATCAACATGATTCTCTGGAGGCTTGCGAAGAATCTGATTCGCGATCTAACTTCCCCAGTTAGAGTAAACCGATTGAATTTTTCGAACTATTCTTTGATTCGACAGTGTGGGAATTAATAGCTCAAGAAACAAATAAATATGCTGAGTATTCAAGACATTCACCTAGAGAATTAGAATCCTTTGAAACAGAGATTTGGACACCCGTTACCGTGTTAGAAATGAAAAAATTTATAACAGTACTATTAGAAATGGGAATTACGAGAAAACCTAATATTCCTTCTTGTTGGTCTCTAAAGTCCCGTAACATACCGTAGTTTCGAAGAATGTTTTCTCGAAATAGATTCCAACATATTTTCAAATATTTTCATTTAGTTGATAATTCGTTATGTTTTCCACCTGGTTACGCAAAATATGATCCCTGTGCAAAATTTAAACCACTGGTTGACCACGCTAATAAGATATCCAAATTACATTATAAACCGCACATACAATTATCAATTGATGAGTCGTTAGTTGGAAGGCAGTGCCATTCTAGCATAACGCAATATTTGTCAAATAAAAAGCATCATCGTTGGGGAATCAAATTCTAGATGCTGTGTGACTCCGTTTTCTCTTGCTATAAAGGTGCAAAAGAAACAATTTCTAGCGATAGAAAAAAGTTTGAACTTGGATACCATGTCGTAGTGAATTTACTAAAAGATAGTAATTGTTTGAATAAGGGGCATCACATATTTGTGGACAATTTTTTTACTAGCGTAGAATTAGCTCGGTATTTATATTCTATGGACACCTTTTTGAGTGGAACTCAATTAGAAGAAATAAAAAATGTATTCCTGATGACTTGCAACAAACAAACGTAAACGAGGTAAAATGCTTTCGAAACAATGAAGTATTGTTCTGCGCGTTTCGCGAAAAAAACACCGTAAAAAGACCTGCACATGTTATTAATTTCGACAATAGCAGAAGAGGAAGATGTAACGACAACTAAAAATCGACATGGCAGAGAAATACGTTCCACAAAACCCGCTATAGTTCAATCTTATAATGCCTTCATGGGTGGTGTCGACGAATCAGACAACATGCTATATTCCTACCTCGATCAACGAAGATCGGTTAAATATTGGAAAAAGGTAGCTTTTAATATAATCAACCGCATGGTTTTAAATGCATACATCATTTACAAAGAAACAAGAAAAGCCATATCTCGGTTAGACTTTATGTCAAATATTATTCTTGAAATTGAGCGTCAGTGGATGAATGAAAAACACTCACATAGTTTTATAAAAGAAAAACAATTTGGATTAGAAAAGCTGCCAGGCCGTAATTTGCGAGAATGCATCGTCTGTAACACCAAAAATGTAATAAAAAGATCGCATTTAATTTGCGCGGAATGTAGAAATGTAGAATTCATCCAGTATGTTTTGATAAACACCAATCTTACAAACCACAATGTATTTATTTTTTAATTGTTTGTTAATAAATATTTCAGGTTTGTTCCACAAAATTATAGAAAAACAACACCAAAATAGAAATTTTTATTTTATAATATATTATTGCACTACTATGGTACTATTTCACCTATTGTAATAGTATTGCGCTCGACTTCGACAATACGTAACGCACCGTCAGTTGTCGACAATGCTCAAAATGTGCTGGGTTTTCTTGAGATGAAATCTGAACAGCGCACTCGCGCTGCTTGGTACTCAAACGGTTAATCGAATTCTTTGGGCCAAGTTACATTTCACAGTTTAAGGTTTTGTATCCATAACAAGTAAACACACGACACGAGACATAAACACTATTGAGAAACTTTCGGAATTATCTTATGCTAAAAAGAACCATATCAACAAGGGGTGTCTTATGAATATTTCTTAGTGTTAAAATTGGGAGGGCAAATCGCTAATGTACCACTAGTCGTTAACGTTCGGTACAAAAACAAAGAACTCAATAGTAAGTATAATGCAATAAATATATCGTTAGTTTTGTCTTAAGATCCAAAAAAATGTTGTTGAGATAATAACGTATTATTGTGGGTGAAGGATTTCTGTTTTTTTGAGAACTCTTCCTTGAGGTCTCTTTTTTCGAATCCATTGCCCTGCATTACCATTTTTATTATATATGTATATAACGGAAACCTTCTTACGTACTTAGAAGCTTTGCTACTATCTCCCTATCTTTTGCTAAAAACGTTTTTGTAAATTATGGTTTTAATATTAAGCGATATTTGCGGTTTATGCTTATATTCTATATACATATATATAGTATATGTGGCTTGCTATACAGACATTAAAGTTCAACCTCAATTTCGCTCTACACTTATATCGGAATAAAATAAATTTTAATTTTCATTAAAACTCCAAAAGCACAATAGATAATTGAAACATAAATTGTTAAATTCAACAACAATACCAACAAGTGCAATGAGAAAATCTGAAACATTTCTTCTGGAAAGAAGCAAAAATAAGAAGAAAAATTGAAACGAAAAAGGAAAAAGGGCTGAGAAGAGGAAAAGTAATGAATATTCTTTGCTTACTTTGTTTTTCTTCTTTAGGAGGAGAGAAAATAAATATGCTAGCGGTCTAAAATATTATTTAAAAAAATAAACGGCACCAAACAAGACACCATAAAGTAGTAAATTATAGCAACCAAAAAAACTCAAAGTAACAGCCCTAATGGAAAACGTAAGAAATGAGAAGTGACGCATGCAAAAGAAAAAGGAAAGCAGCAGCAAGCGTATATACCCTGCAAAATAAATTCCAATACAGGATATTTTCAAGAGATTTTCTACAGATAATAAACGATGATATTTCGCTTAAGGAGCAACGGGTAAATAAGAGAATTTTAAAAACTAAGAAGCAATAGAAAAACACAAAGACCAAAAAAGTAAAAATTTAACATAATTCCAGGTTTGGGATTTTAAATATAAAATAAAATGAAAAATATTTAAATGAAGGGCCGTTTGCGGCAATTATTGCAGGATTCGGCAAAACTATGTGCCGAGTTTCAAGATTCTCAGTAATTCACGAATTTACGGCAATTTCTTTGAAATGTTTCGTGTGTATTCGTTTAAATTGAATAAGTAACGAACTTAAATTGGCGCTTAAAGCCAAATCTCAAATATCTGCTGACACTTGTTGTTGTGAATTGAACGCTTCAAGTTCAAAAAGTAAACGATTCATTTACGCAACTATACGATATAATGGGCTCTGATAAGAATGTGTAAAATAATAATCCGATAGCACTCTCTCACGTATCGGATTTCCTTTATTTTTTTTGATTTATTACATATTTAATTTACAATTCACGAGTATCCAAAAAGAAAATAAGTAAATGAGAAAAATAAAAGAGACGGAAATAATATAATGTTTAAATAAAAAGACTACATAAACTATACAAACTTGGAAAATTTATTAAAATAATTTAAGGGATAAAAGTAAATTAACTTCTAAATGAAAGGTCCAAAATACAATGCCTTTGTCATGTAGCTGTCGTTCCCACGCAGTTTGGCAGAAAATGCGGAGTAGCCATAGAAGTGCCCGTACTGGCAAGAAAAACAAAACATGATATAAGAGACTTCTCAACGTCGCCCCTTTAATAGCTCCGATATCTTATTTATAATTTCAATTGTCGATCTTCTGAAAACAGCCAAGTGCGAACTCCACCTCTCATTTTTTTAACTTTGAAAACGAAAATGGGCCAAAACAGGGGGAGATTGCATCTGTACGTTAATCAGATACTTCGGACTATGTTTGTTGAAAAAGGTCCTATAATAAATAAGAACAGCAGTTCCTATTTGTGCATCTGATAGCATAATATAGGGAAATTATGAAATCTATTTTATTTGTTCTGAACGCCAAAGACAGTGTAACGGAACATGAAAAAGAAAGACGCATGCAGAAGTAGATGCGGTTCGCATGTTAGGTTAACTTAACGTTTTTTCAATTGTTAATTGAAAAATAAGAACTTTTTTATTCACAGTTCACTTTATGCTAAGTAATACATTTTTGTCGGATTGTAGCGGAAATAGGTATACATGAGGAGTCGGTACGTTTAGGATTACGTTAATGATTTAATTTAGTCCTCTAATGTGTCGTAGGTGTATAGGCTTGATGCCTTTTTCTGGGTCATACAAGCTATATAACAAAACTAGTACAACAACTTCGTCCGATAATGGGAATGAAAATTATTATTATCATTATTATTATTATTGGTTCATTGTCACTCGGCATGTGTTATTAGCGCTGTAATAGTATTAAAAAGAAAATACTTTCTGAAAGACACAAACACAAACACAAAACCATATATATAAGTATATGTGCCAATATTGTGTTTGCTAACTAAAACGCATCGAATTCAATACCTTTTTAAAAAGGGTTAAGGGTTGTGTTACATATTTTAATAGCCATTCTGTTTGCTAAGTTGACGACGGATAGATGATTTCTAACGTGTGTTGGTTCTTGCAGACATTTGTAAGTACGTATGCATGTGATGTTATTGAAGCCACCTCCCCCAAGAAGTTTTATGATTTCTATAGCAACGGTTCTTTATGAGTTTTTCATTCATTCATTCCTTTATTCTGTCTTCTTCCCTTCTGACCTTTTTATTTCTTTACGTCACATATCTTTTTCTCGTTTAGCCTTCGACGGTGTGTTAAAAGTTAATTTGCATAAGTAAATAAATATCTCACGTGATTTTCTGCTTATGGCATTTTAAAAAGATTGATAAGCTTTTCTCATACTTTTTTATACCCATCATGGAATGATGAGGTGTCTGTGTCTGTGTCATGTCTGTTGTACACGTTCTCCTGCCCGAAAAAATGCAGCTATCGACTTCAAATTTGGCAGAATCTTTGAAAGTTCTTGCACAAAGGTTGGTCTTGAAAACAGACCAAATTGATCGAAGGATACGCCCACAGCACCACGTAAACTGAGAGCAGCTCTGCATTTCAAAAGAACTGAAAAATTGCATTGTTGCTCATTACTCATAAGCTATACAATTTAAATGTACAAAAATTTGAACGCATATTCTATGGGCGATGCTGTAGCATTTTTACACAAAAATGAAGTATTGACCACGCCTACCCAAAATTATGGTACATCAAAATTTAATTACTTTTTCAATACCTTTATAATACGCAGAAACAAGCTTCAAAAATCCCATAAAGTATACAAATTCTTGGCCAGTTTCAAATCTTGAATGCACCTGAACATGTCCGCCTGTTCATCTGTCCTTCTTTCTGTTTGCGCAACTTTGTAGTATTTATAGTAAAATTTTTCCCGTTTTGAATTTTGAAGAATTTGGAATTGATCTAAACTTTTCAAAGGACCCGCCTGCAACGCCCACATGCCTATGCGAAAAAAGCTTTTATTTTGGAAAGAGAAGAAATCAACTACGACCACTCCATATTCAGAGTTTGAGAATTTTGTTTTTTTTTTGGAGTAAACGGTGACGGGTATAAAAGATTCGGTCCCGACCGAATTCAATTTTTCCACTAGTTCTTTTTATCATTTTACCCCTCGTTTTCGTTTTTATGACCACGATATTAGTTTGACAAATAAATCAAAACTTTTGCATAGTAAACGCAGTGTGGTAAGGCAAGACAAATTAAATATAATTCGTTAATATAAAAAGACTAATTAAAATAATAATTAAAATGAAAGTAATTGGGAAACAGCAGGTGCCAACATTGTAGAACAAAGCAAACTGCAGGCAATGACCTTCGTCATCCTTTGAGAGAAAAGGAAATTAATTCATTCGTAAAGCTTTGGTGTTATATTACGTCCGCTTAAATTATATCCATTTAAAATTAACCAAAATATTATATTGATGGGAGATGTTGCACAATAGCCGAGCAAAATCATTTATAACAAAATCAAACAGATGGCTTGAGAGTCGCGTAAATTTCATAACACTTTGGTAACCAACATGGCAAAAATAGAGCAATCCATACGTTATGAAAAAGAAAACATCAACAAGTCACATTTGTTAATTGAGCGGAAGGCAATTACGTTTTGAAAATGGGCCTAATTCTAAAAAGAAAAATAAGATTGATTTAACTTGGAACTTGTAACCAAAGTGATAACGTTTCGCAAGCGAGCGAAAAAATTCGTGTTATTTACGGTGAAAACATGTTTTGTTAAAATCCCCATTCTTCAGGCAATAAATTCAAAAAATTCGTTTGCCTCTACCCTCAAAATTTCCATGCTACAAGCGCTGTCTGGGCGACCAATTGCGATTAACCGTGAAATTCTTCAAAATATGCAGCAAGACCGAAGTCGTGTTCCATCACTTCAATGTTTAGCTGCGCACATTTTCGATGGCTCGGTAAGAATTGAGGTTGGCCTAACTGGAAAGTTTTGATGCATTCCCCCTGTTGCTTAGACATTTGCCCCATCCGACCGCCATATCTTCTTTTCTCAACGTAACTGTCTTCGCGGTGTAAACACAATTTCAAATAACACGACTTCAGTAATCACTGCATTTTTCAAACGATGATTAACGATCAAAATAGCGTGTGTGTGGTTTAATAATTCTCGTTCGCAATATAAAAAATTTTGATTGAGTTTTGATGAAAAAGTGTCGCGAATCTTTTCCTTGAGCAAATTTTTGCGCGAAATATTTAATCTACACGTGATACAAGTCGTTACTTATTACAAATATTTTAAAAAGTTTTCATTCAATTTTTAAAATATTTCAACTTTTTAGCAATTACACGCGTACCTAATGTACTAGATATTACGAAACAGTGCCAGTGTTCCTTCATTAGAAGAAAGTGCTAAGTAAGCTCTGATTTTTTAACGAAAGTTGTCCGCAAAGAAACATCTTTTATTATTACTTTTACGTTAACGTGCTATATAAAAATTGTTCACTTTAAGACCGCATCATAATGAATGACATCTGCGTCACGTTCTGTACAAACATTTGTTTTCTCGTTTTTCGTGGTTTGTCTCTGTGGTGAATATGAAAATTAGGCTTAGTTTATGAACAAATCCTGAGCCTTTCGTTGTGTGCGGTTGAGGACCTTTAAGCTCTCACATGGAGGCGTCTTTCGTCACTTCGAGCGCATGTTCTATCCAACGAACATCGTTTTGTAATCTTTTACTATAAACTTTAACAACTTTTTAATAAAAAACATTGTTATGGAATAACATTATTCTCAAAAAAAAACCAATGGAAAAAGCAAGATTACCTTAGAAGGAGGTTAAGATTTACATTAAAGAACTCGTCTCCAGGAATTCCTGGATGTGATCTACCTATGTTAATAGTAGATATGTAGCATGACGCTGGTTAGCTAAGTTTGCTCTTTGTTTGTATAACAAATTTTAATTGCATTATTCAGGGCTTATCTTTGGTATTTATAAAAAATTTTCTTAAAATTAATCTACATTCTGACACACATTACCTTTACAATCACAGACACATCAGATAAATGCCTTAGTGGTTTTAATGATTCACTTCCAACGCTTGTTGTGTTGTTAATTTAAGATACACTTTATCTTATGTTCCACGTATACATATAAAATAAAATGGTTACACATTATTACATGTTACATGTGTAACGATTACATAATGAGGAGTTCAATATGTGCCAAAAAAAAAAAAAAAACAAAATTGATAAAGAAGGAGTCGAAAGTAACGTCAGTTCCGTTTTAGGTTATTTTGTCCAAAGAAGAATTCATTCATTACTAAATGTGTTTGGACACAACCGTATTCACTATATCTTTCGTTCTTTGTATGCTGATGTATTCATATTTTTTCCCCGTTTTGTTTGCTCTTTACATTTTTAAAATTTTTGCTTGAATTTTCTACTTAAGGTAGGAAAAGAACGCTGGACAACCAACTCTGTTTCATCACCATGTATTGCAGCATATTTAAAGGGCAATATCGTTTTGTGTTCATTAAAAGGAGGCTCCTTTTTATACCTATCACCGAAGTAAGGGGTATATTCACTTTATAAAAACGCTTGCAACACTCAGAGGGAAGCTTAACAATAAACTTGGAGACTTACCAATAAAGTATCTATATTTTGATTTAAGTAGTCTCCGTAGACATCCTCCTAGTCGCCTTAAACATGTGGATGGGTGTTGACCAATTTAGTTGACCATTTTCAATAACAACCTGCATACAAGAACTTCCAATGTTAAAGCCGATATTTTAATTTTTTCGACCAGGGGAATGTATTTTATATACGAACAGGCAATTAAACGGACATGGACATGCTTAAATTCATTCAGAATGTGATACTGATCAGGAATATATGTACTTTATGGGATTTCTGAAATTGTCTTGGAATTGCTGCAAACGTTTTGATGATGCGAACACACTCCTCATTCTTCAGTGGTAAGTACAAAAATTAAAAGATTTTTTAGTATTCGTGTTTTTAGAGAGGAAACACAAATGTCGAAGCACATGAAAAAAGTTTTATAAGGTTTGTTAAAATAAAATGGAGGCTCTCGCAGAAAAAGAAAGCAAACCCGTTCTTATTTGAGACGATCCTTCCGTTTTTATGTGGCGAGTGTCGTGAGCATTGATCCCTTTTTTGAAAAAATAAATTTTCTTTTGTTTTTGGAAAAAAAATATATACTTCAAGCTCGGCCATAGAATTGACAAATCGCGACAAATGCTCATTGAAGGTAATCTAATATTATTATTGTTAATTAAAACCAGAGGAATAAGAGGAATAAGTAAGACTAAAAAACGCATATGCTCTCTTATCGTGATATAACCACTTTAATGGGACAGTGGACTGGGGTTAAAAACTAGGTTTACACAAATGCAAATTTTTTTCTATTTCAGTACATTTTTGATGTATTGCGCGATATACCTTGATCTTGGCGTTGCATTGCCCCGAAAAACTCTTCCAATATATATTTCTATTCATTTCTACGCTATCATGGTCATCTTGCATAACCCCAATACCCCATCGTTTAGAGATGCAGGGAAAAAGAATTAATTGAGAATGTCTTGCAACACTTGCGTCAATTAACTTATCTAGATTCTAAAAAAAAAAAAAAAAAATAAATAGTTTACTTATAGCATATAAATTGATTTAAAAGAAAAAGGTGCTTTTGCTTAAACATAACTAATTTATTTCAACTTTAACTTATCGAAAGTTTTATTTAATTGTACGGAAAAGTTTAGAATTCTTTTTCTTTGAAAATTAATAATTCTTTATAAACACTTTAGAGCAATCTATTGAGTTTTTTTTGTTTTTTGTTTTTTGTTTTTTGTTTTCTCGAAACATATATGTTGCATGTATAAAGAAGATGTTTGTATATTTAAGTTGAAGGTAATAGACTATGAATTGCCAGGTTATAGGTTACTTTAGATTGTTTGGTTAAGAAAACCAAACAAATAAATAAGAAAAAAGTTTTACCGATTTTATGGCTCAATTTAATTTAATAGAATTTATATACGAGCATTCTATATAAAAGATTAAATGATATTAAATGGACCTTAAGACTTTTTTTTACTATTTTTTACTATCGGAAATGTCTTGGAGCTCGAAAATAACAATCTTTTAATAATAGGACAACAATAACATAACTTAAATCAAATGCAGGCTTATAAATTTTTCAATCCGCTATCAAAGGATCGAGTTATACCATTTTCATTATATGAAAATGTTTATTACAGATATGCTTGCGGTTACTTATAAGACAGATATATTTGTTCTTCTTTTTCTTTTGCAACTCTCAGTATCGTAGAAGTTCAGAACGTTTTAAATCAAGTTTATAAGTGAATCCGTTCATTTTAATGTCTCAATAAATACATCGAATACATACATCAGTCTACTAATAAAGTCAGCTGAAGATGGAGTGAAAAAAATATTCCCATCGACCAGGGGTTGCTAGTGTAAACTTGAGAAAAAAAAATGTTTTCTTGACCTAGGATATCAGAAATTCATTGCAATCGGCAGCTGAAGAAATCTTACTTAGCCGAAGGAGAAATTTGATCATTTCATTATTATGTTCAAATTACAAATATTTTATATATGAAGTTTATTAGCAGCTTTAGTAGATATATATGTATATAGAAGGAAGGCAAGAAGATATACACAAGGATACATGAAGTTTCCTTGCACATTTACGTTTGTTCAGCAGCAGAAATTTCCAACACATTTTCCTTTCTTTTACATAAAAATGCTTACAAAATTTATAAAATATAAAATTTTTAAAGGAACATGTAGCTAAAAGAATGTTCATCAGAATAAAAAATGTAGTAGAAGCAACATATCTGCAAACTTTAATCTCCGTTATCCTTTTATATCAATTCATATATATGCGGAATGTATGTATAATGGATATGTCGCCTATAAAGACTTTTCAATTAATTGAAAACCAATTTGTTCCAGTTTAAAAATACGGAGAGAAGAAATTCCATTAAATGTATCTTTCTTGTTGTACGTTATTTCAATATGGAATTTAATTTATGTTTATATGGACTTGTACGTATGTACATAGTGATCTCGGACTTTTACTATGTTATTTCGATTCTAACACCAACGAATAAGATGGACTCTTCAATTTTAATCTTTTCAATGACGTTCGCCTGTTTGATTGGCGTTTTATACATAAAATAATTTTTAAGTCGAAAAAACTTGGAATATAAGGCAACAAAAAAAAAAAATGTAGTGTGAAGCTTATTTTTTAAAAAAGAGGATTACCAAAAATCACGCCCATTTAAAAGACTCAAATAATCCTTAAAAAAAGTTTGAATTACTTTCTCCGGCAAAATACGCTTTGTAATCAATATCTGACTTGAAATCGATTGTATATAGTTTTTCGCTGTTATATTCTATCTGAACCTGATTTGGTTAATTTACTACCACTAAAATAACGGTCAACTCTTAGGGAAGATAAAGCTAGTGTTTTGCCGTCTGAGGTATTAAACAATATTGAAATTTTAAGTAATATTTAAAAGGAAGGGTATTAGCTCCGTCACTCCTTTTATATAAACATGAATCAATAAATCCGTAGGATGACGTATACGTGTGGGACAACCATCGACCAGTTCATAGATAGGATCAACCTTCAAATAAATCGTTTCAAAAATTCATCGCATTCCAATCGTTAGTTTACAAGTTGCAGTTACTTTAGTAACGCTACACATGAACTTCAGATTTGTCGATTGCTTTACAAAACAAAAACAGTTTCATTGAAACAACAGTGGCGACATTTATATATATGTTATCCTACGACCTTAACGAGTGATGTCGTATATATATAGTATACGTATAGATGCATACAATGCATATATGTATTAGTCATGCAGAACGTCTCCGCTCCTTTCTGCCGCTAGACGTTGTTGATGTTGTGATGTGCTTAAAAGGTGACATTTCAACTTTTTTGCGCAGATAGTTTTGTAATTCTTCGCTCGCGTAAAAAGTTATACTGATTTGAAAATGAGTGAAATATGTGAAGAAATACATTATGTTATGCTTTTTTACCATAAAAAGGTAAAACGTGCAAAACATGCTGACAAATTTCTGAAGTATACGATGAGCAGGCTGTGGGTGAACGAACGATTTATGAGTGGTTTGCTCGATTCCGTTGCTGTAAATTTTGATGTTAAAGATACATTTCGCACTGGTCAAAAAAATCCTTGATGAAATTTTGCAACTGATGGAGCAAGACCCGCACGTAAGCTGTCAGGAATAGAGGAGGCACTAAAAATCAACCACATGACAGTTTGGAATCATTTGAAAAGAGCAAGCTGCAAAAAGGAGCTCGAAACTGCGGAAAAAACCGCAAATACTTTTTATATGGCCCATTATATATAATATATAATACATATATATATAGTTATAATTAACGTTTAATGCCTGTACCTTAATGAAGGCGTTTTCTATAGATAAACCGTTGTATATTCCATGAATAAAGGAGAATAGAAGTGGACGTCTGTTAAGTATTTTCCTCTACTCTATGACACCGAAGCTGTTGTAACAGTAATCAGTTAGTTATCGAACCTAAGTAAGAAAAAACCTTTTCTATTTTTTTTTTTTGGAAAATTCGAATTTATTTCAAATTTATTTTTCAACAGAGTGTCCCTTCAATAGTGATATAATCAGCGCAACGGTTCTCTTCGATGCCTTTTTTATAGCACTATTTGTTAAGACTTAATGTCAAATTTAATGTAAAAATAACGTTAGTTAGTCAAAGATTTTACCCTCTGAATATAAGGTTATACCCTGTCATTTGATATACCCTCCACCTCTTGTCATATAGAATATGTCGCAAAAGGAGGGGAAAATAGAAGCACATTCCTTTTTACCAATCGATTCCGAATTCTTCTGTGAATTTAATAAAGCTTGTCTGTCCGTCTGCCAATCTCTTCTGTCTTATAGCTGTATTGCACCTGCAGTTCGCAATCTTTGATATATTTTGATGAAATTTGGTTTAGCGACGTGTTTTTGTGGAAGAACGATCTTCATTTAAAATCACTTTGGTCATTTCCACGACTACTCCTCATCCAATCTTCTCTATGAATAATAAGCTTTTGTCTGAAAAGAAGAAATAATTCTTAACATTTTATGGTCTATAATAATAAAAATTAATTGCAGCAAATCTGGACCACGTAGGTCAATTTAGTGGAACACCTTCCATATAAGTATACTGAAGAAAAGCAAAAAAGTCGAATTCTTAGGAGCTTTAGGAGCAAAATAAGTGAAGAATAACAAGGTCTTTGACCAGAAAATTACTTTTGCTAAATTTGGACCATGACAATTCACGTTTTGCCCTCCCTCCTATGACGAAATATTGCACTAGGCAATGAGGTATATGGTGTTTAATAATCGGTATTGATCGAGTTGTCCATTGTTTTTTTTTTAATGAGATAAGCGGGCTTACAAGCGGTTACAGTCGTTCTTAAAGTCAAGGATTTAAGAACACGTATTAAGTTTTGTAGCGTAATTTTTGAGATAAAAAATTAAATTGACTTAAGATCATATTGTGCCCTTGAATGCGTATTGCAATCAGGTTGATAAATATAATGCCCCTCAGCCTTTGATAGGTAAGCTAATAAGTGCTTTGCGTTATTTATGTTAAATATTTTTTAATAATTTAAAAAAAGAAAGAAAATGCTTGACACATTTATATCGAATTCAAACCTTTTTGACGAAACTTTTTTCTACAACGTAAACATAATAAAACATAATAATACTCATGATCATTAATATTAATGATAATAAAGTTTTGATAATTCGATTTAAATTGGGATTTTTTTTTCACTTATATTTATATATATATGTTATAAATAAATCCCTATCCATCATTGGTATGGATTTTCATTTAATAAATAATAAGAATTTTGCTATCGCAGCACACAAATATAAATTCACATTACATTCATGTAGGTATAGGTCTGCGAGATTTTAATAAATAAATTTAACACTCAAAAAGTATATGGAAATAACGAAAAACTATGTCAATTTGTTTATATTACATTTTTAACCGAGCTAAGGGGCCATATAAGCAGATACCGTACGCACATATACATTAACACACACGGCATGAATACGTTTGATTGTAATTTATTTAATTTTCAATTAATCATTCGTGAATAAATGCAAACTGTTGTTATTATTGTTGCCATTCATTCTCGGGCTTTTAATTCTTTTTTTGTTTTTTTTTTCTCATTTACATCTTTTATGACAAGGGAATTAATGTTTGTTTGTTGGTTTCGCAAATTGAGGTCATATTGATTAAAAATGCTTGCCTTTCAGGGGTCGAGTTTCAATCAGCAAGCTGCTTAAGCTCACTTATTTCAATTTTATGAAGTTTGTTTCTGATTACCACAGCACCACATCTATGTGATTAGAATCTATGCAAAATTTATAATTCTCATTTATCGAACCACATAAGATAGATAGATGTATTTATATTCCTTTCGCATGTAATGCGCATGAGCAGCTAAATAGGTAAGAAGCTCGACTACCAAGTGAGTGTTCACGATTTCAAATATCAAGAAAGGTAGAGTTTACTTTGGTCGTAGCTATAGTGATTACTCAGTCGGTAGAGGCATACAATACCTAACAATTGGACACATATGCACGAAGCTACGGCCACCTCCCTCTCTCTTTTTCTGCCCTCACTTTTTTTTAATCGTCTCCGTGTTACACGAATGTGGCACGTGCCCTAAATGATTGGTCAGACATAAAAAAAAAAACGAAAAAAACTTTGTAATATTTTGTTAAATTCTCGTTTAATTTAAGTGCTTGCTGTTTTCCGAGGGAGAGTATAATTACACCAACGCTCAAGTTATTCCACCGTATAAATACGATCTTTTTTTGAACATTGAACAAATGTAGGTTTATGCCTAAAAGAAAAAGAAGCGTACTACTAACTTCGACGACAAAGCAAAATATTTATGGCACTCAATCTAACCAAGCGCACATTGAAGAAAGCCAACAACAACAGCTGACTACAGCCATTATTAGAGGAGAAATACGCAAAACCCAAATAGCTATTCCTAGTTGCTTTTTCACCAAGATAGCGCTTGGCTACATATTGCAAAAGCCGTGCAGCAAAATCGTTAGCGACACTGGAACTGGAATTTGCTACTCTCTCCCGTTATATACATTAGACTATGATCACATTGATCAGCACTTGCGCCAATCGATGTTTCCTACTCTATTTGAGTAGCGTTTTAACATCCAAAAATCATATGACATCGTATGAGAACAATACTTTAAATAATATCTTTTGTCTTTTATTTTTTAATAAAATTTGAAATTTCCGATGAAAGAAACAGAAATACTCCTGTTAGTTTCGAATTAGGAAAATAGCTTTCTCGCTTCCCCTTAACATACATCTGCTACTCTCATTTTTTTCATTGTTTTCTTCTTTTTATGAAAATACCAGATTGTAGCTGTGCTTACAACACGTACTTATACTTAGATTTGGAAGGGACAAGAGTGTTCAGTACCGCCTATGAATACAACATAAATTAAAGTTTCCAGCTCATTAGATACGCGCTTTTCACCATTTCTCATTGCTTTAATTTGTCGCCGTGATTTTCTTGCTATAGCTGCCCACTCTATTCTGATATTATGATTAATTTGCTTTTTTTCTGTGATAGGTACTTTTATTTATAAGACCTTGAGTAGCCCTTGAGTAGCTTTAGATCAATATATAAAAACATTTTCTGTTAGTGATTCACAACATACCGTTGGATGAAAATATATTTCACCGAAAAACTAAAGCTATGTTCGGTTTTCAATATCAACTTTGCTCAAACTTTTCCTCCCCAACATTTCACTTAAGGTTTATTTGCAAATCTAAACAAGTTAAAGTGCTGTCATCACGCACGATCCGTCACTAAATATGAAACAATTCTTTGCTTATTTTCCTAACAAACTACCGACAATTAGACATTGCATAAATGCTTATTCGTTTGCAAGACCGATGTTTATTATATAAATCTACAAAGAACGAATTTAATGGTTGCACCATAGCTTGGATCATATGGGCGCCTGTAATGAAAACTCTACTGTATTTGTGATTTGAACGCGCGACCCACGAGTTGTTAGTAGCGATCTTTTGCCTACTCTGTTACTCATGCGGCATAAAATTTTATTATCTTCAAATTTTGTCGAAATTACTTTCACTTGTCCTTCGGCCAAATATGTCACTGTGCCGAACTTCATCAAACGATCTCGAAATTTTACTGAATTAATTTAAACAGTCAATGGAAAATATATTCTTATTAAACCAATTTGTAATGCTTCTCAATCGATAAGTATATTCAATGGAAATCAAATCGTTCTCGTTATCGTGTACATCCGCGCACACAGACTTAGTGCGCTTCTACCACGAATGGTGTAGATTATGAAAACTTTCATGATCTTGAATTTAGTTAATAAATGTTGGTATGTGTGTGTGTACGTGAATGTACGAATTTTGATCTTTTCAACTATCTGGAATATTACAAACTTGAAGTAAAACATTGTTGATAGAAATTTTTTAATATTTGAAATCTTAAGAAATAATCTGTTATACAAAAAAATCTTTTTTGATGATTTCTTTCGTAAAATTTTCAAACTTGCTATTATTATTTATACATATTAAAAAAAAAAAAGATTAATCATTAAACCATAAAAAATTAACAGCTAACAGATGATTAGCAAGCGAAGACCATTGCATTATTATTTCTATGTATTATTCTATATATTATAATTAATATGTTCGCGATGGAACTGTGATAAATTTTAAAAGTTAGGAATAAATAAATTTTCCATAAACTGAACGAAAAAGAAATGTATACTAATACTGTCTAATACTGTCTAATACCTAAGGCCACTCGAAGTGAATTTTATATCATTCTCCTCTCAGCAGAGATACATTAACAGAACGAGTCCGTGTGTTCGTGAAGGAGGTAAAAAATGATTATATATGTGCCTAAAGGGCGATAAACAAGCAGATATGTGATAGCATGCACTAACAGAGTACGGACAGCCATATTATATAGCTTATCTCACTAACTTGTTAACGAGATATCACTCGAAGGTTATAAAAGTGAAACCAATACGTCATTTACAACTTGTTAAGTAGTTTTCGAAATCCATATTGAACACATATCTTATAAATTCTCTTGACTTATTAACTAACTAAAGTTGTTCAACAACACTTATTGAGTTATAATGTAAAGGATTATTTAGAGAAATAAATGGCAATCCAAAGAGAAAACAAGGAGGATATTGGAATGACGTTTTGATATTCATTACTTGCTTGTCTTATAGTTCTCATTAAACCTTAACCAAGCCAAAAAGTGAATGTAACATATTACGAAGGCGTAAGAAACCCACTGCACAATTGTTACAAAGTATATGGAACCGCCTGCCACGATGTTTGTGGTATCCTAATGAATTGATTTCTTTTTTTTTTTTTTTTGGACTATGTAATCTTTCCCCTACAGCATACATCTTTTAATTTATTAGTTTAAGCTAATAAAGGTAATAAAAGCTAGATTGAGATCGCACCTATTATTCTACATAAAGTTGAGCGTAATCTAGTTAAGGAAAAACAAAGGAAATACGTAACCAAACTGTTTCTACTATTCAAGTGTTCAACATATCTTGGCAAACATATGCAAGATTACTAAGATAATATCAAAAGACAAACTTACGATAAAAGCAATTGAGTCGACAGACAAAGCTAAAAGACAATTAATTAGTTAATCGATTGATATATCAAAGCATCTTTTTTTAACACCAACTGCTGGTATGCCAGTCGCAGTGTTGAAATTTGCAAGTGTTTTAAATAACGACGCTCTAATAATAACTTTATATGGCCGTTTTGGAAGCATTCACAATCTGAGCACTTGAGAAATCCGCATAATTGTAATGTTTAATATAACAAATATTTGTGGACTCAGTTTTACAGCATTTCCATTATTGATATTTCTGTGGTTTCTATACGCATTATTTAAGTAAATGCAGTTTATATTCACAGCGTAATTTCGCCTTTAAATCTTTTGTAAAAAAATTTGTTAAAATTTAATTTTGTTCTTACTATTTATTAATTTAAATAAAGTTCTTCCCCTTTTTATACCCATCACCGAAGGATGCGGAGTGTATTCATTTTCTAAAAACGTTTGCAATGCCCAGAAGGAAGTATCAGAGGCATGAAACTTAAATCGATTTAAGCATGCCCGTCTGTCCATCTGCGTCATGTCTGTTGTAAACATTCTTCTGCCCGAAAAAATGAAGCTACCAACTTTAAATTTGTCAGAAACATCGAAAGATCGCAAGTTGGTTTTGAAAACGGATCAAATGAGACGAACGGCATGCCTAAAGCAACGTGAACTGAAAGCATCTCTATTTTTCAAAGGGAATGAAAAATTTGTTTTTTGCTCATTACTCATACCCTATAGCAAATAAATGTACAAAAATTGGAAAAAAACAAGCTTCAAAAGCCCTAAAAGTATACAAATTCTTCGCCAGTTTCAAATCTTCAACGCACCTAAACATGTTCGCTTGTTCGCCGTCTGCCCGTCTATCTATTTGCGCCATTTTGTAGCATTTGTGGTAAACATTTTTCCGTTATCGAAAATGAAGATATCGCCGATAAACTTGCAAAAGAATTTGGAATTGATCTTAACTTTTCAATGGACACGCCTACAACGCCCACATACTTAGGGAGCAAAAGCTTTTATTTTGGAAATTGAAGAAATCAACTGCGCCCACTCCATATTATAGAGAAAGAAAATTTTTTTCTTTTACTTTTGTATCGATCGAATTTAATTTTGCCTACTTGTTCATTTTTCGTATCATCCATTTCTTAAAGAGATGTATAGATTAATGTTCCATTAATTTTCTTTAATATGAAATAAGTAGGAAAAAAGTCTGTAAGATTTGTTTGGAATCAGCGTGAAATATCGGTTATCGATGTTGGTGTGAAGATTCGATCTTTTTATGCATGTTTGTGCTTGAAATAATTGAGGGGTAATAATAATTGAAAACTCGATAATAAGCGAAAGACCAGAACAACCTTGAAAAAAAAGCCCAATCTTTTAAATGAGTTCATAGAATAGAATTCACACTAATTTAAGCCCAAGTTTACAGATTATAGCAAATATTAATTTGAATCTGGTCCTTATAAGTCTATGGACATTATTTATCCCAACTTGATTCGTATTAGTTCAAACATCATTATAAAGCGAGGAGATCCATTGTAAGTGAAACATGTGCAATAATCATAATAACTAACATTCATACTTACTATTGAGTTTTTAAATGTTACGCGTATAGCGTCCACAAAATTTTGACTATATTTCTTAATCAATTTCACGATCATAAAAGTGAAAGAAAATTGAGATAACTGACACAGTTATTGCCAGCCAAAATGAAAGCAATGCAAAATAGACATTGGAAAATATTCTCCTTAGTGAAATAATAGACGTGGATTGATTTTGTTGTTACAATTTTAATACGCGATTTCGTGAACCGTTTGCAACGCGAATCTAGTGGAAAAATCTGCGTTATTTGCCTTCTTCAAATAATGTTTAACATTTCAATATGCAACAAATTTCTATTCAAGGCAGAAATCTGCCTGAACTTTGACACTTTCTACAATTTTCCAAAACCTCATCAGAGCTTTTCAAAAATGTAGAATACAGTTAATGCCACTGACTTGATGAAAAACTTGGAATTCTTGTATACAACTTCGTGGGACTCTTTTCATAACTTAAGTGACCCGTCTTTATCTATTATCCTTCTTGATCAATACTGTGCCTATGTGTATAGAGTGCATGCCCTGAGTGATCGGTAATATTATATATATACCCATATATCAATCAATCTAATGACAGGGAGTTAATGTCGAATACTACCTCATAATTTTTTTTTCAATTCTTCTTTGGTCGTAAGCAAAATGGTGCCTTAAACATTCAAAAATTGTTACCCGCACGGTTTTTTAGTTGGTTGTATTCTTTGGAATACAATAACTCAATATTTCGGCTGAAGGCAGCACTCAAAAACTCACGTAGTGCCGTGTTCAGTATCTTAATTTAGACTGCAAGTTCACTAACCAGGACAGCAGCAGATTTTTTAACAGGCGCTCTTAACTATAACTTAAATTAGTTACTTTCAATAGCATATAATTTGCTTAGATCATTGTGAATGGAACACAACTATTTTGGAAAGCACGCATTTTATCAAAATCTTTGCAGTATCCAAAAAAACTGTTCACAAATCGCACAAAGTACATATATCAAATTATCAATCCTAACCCAGTCCATCTGTCCGTCTGCGCGACTGTATAATATCTGCGGAACATCTTCTCCCGTTCGCAGAAACGAGCACATCGCCATTAAATTTGGCAAAAATAAACTGCAGTAAACACAAACGATAAAAATTTATAATTTTATTTTACAAAAGCAGAAAAAATTTCCGCCCACACAACGGTATAAAATCCAAATCCGAGCCGAATGTAATTTTCTCGCTTCCCTTTGTAGCAAAGACTTTTTCACATAAATAAATTCACAACATTTTTCTTATATCATTTTATCGCCCGTATGACTGTCTGTATCAGCTGTTTTGCCAATTAACGGGTAACTGCAAGAAATCTTCAAGTTAAATTTAATTGCAAGCCATGAAATGGATTTTCTTTTAACCGAAAGATGCATTTAGCTAACCTCCATTTTAATATTTATGGAAAACAGCAGCTAAACTGCTAGCCTTATTTGAAATTTTCATGAGAGGGTTCAGGATAGCCTCGTGTACTGTTCGTATCTGAAATCTTAATCAACTTTAGCATTATCCTAACCATCTTTAGTGAAAGGCGTACCATTTTTTTGGTGACCTTGCATTTTCCATTTGGTTATTCGGAAGCATTTACTGCTTTATTTCATGTAAGCGGTCCTCAGAAAGCGCCCGCCGTAAGTCGGCATAAAAATGTTTGTATGGAAAACCATAAAAATATTACATTACGTATATTAAACGCTTATTTTATATTTAATTATTAGATAAGATAACAGATATTTACCAGTGTGCAACAACCACAGCTTAACCATAAAAAAAATTAGAATAAAATATTAATTGATTTTCAAAATGAAAAATAAAACAAAAATGAATCCCTTTCATATAAATAAATAATGAAGAAATTTATATACGACTCAAAAAGCACGAAGAAAGTGTGACTGATTTTTTACATTTTTGTACGACTACTGCACGAGCATCCATAAGATATACGTGCAGATTTTTATGGTTATAGCTCTGATGTAGTGTTTACGGTAATAGATAATGAGAAAAGATTAATTCTTTGCTTTTGAAAACGAAAATATTTGCAGCTTTTGTTGTTCTATAGGCATGTCCTATGACCAATGTGGTTCATTTTCTATACCAACATTCGCGCAAGAATTTCTAAGGTTTTTTGCATATTTCAAGCCTATATCTTAATTTTTGTAACCGAGAGAATGTGAAACTAGAGGCACATCCATAAGGGCGGATAGAAGAACAGAACCTAGATTGATTCAGGATCTGATACTAATCAAGAACACATATTACATATGGGTTTCCTGAAGTTTTCTTTTGGGGATTTCAAACGTTTTCACAAAATAGATTTACCCTCACCCTCTCGTTGCGGGAAGTAAAATGGTCCGCTTTGAAATATCAAACAAAAAATTAACACTTAACTTTTTTTCGACAATGCCATCGCATACTGACTTTAAGACGAGTCAAACCTATTTCTAAACTGAATTTGTAGCAGTAGACAAATGGCGTATAGACAGAGTATTGCGTACGACAGAAAAATGATATCGATCTGTATCTTACAACTTTATCCTCACCAATAGCTGTGATGAGGGGATTTTACTGTGACTATTCTTATGGAATACCAAGTTTGTTATAAAATCATAAAAACTATGACAAGAGAACGCAGTCAGAAGCTCTTATGATTCGTAGCCGATAATAACGCTAGAATGCCAATGTGAATGATAATCCATAATATCGAGAGCCATCAGGACCGATTTTGAATAAATCACGAAATAGGACAATTGTTTCGCGAGCTGTATCAATTGTGACATCGTCCCGCTTTTGAAAATTAACATCTTGTGATTGCCGTAGTCAACAATGAAGAAATTGAATAGTTCGAACTGAGTTTTCGAAGTCCCAGATGAAACAGTTTTGCTTGTTAGCATATACATATACACATAACCTCATCATTCCGAATAGTTTCGGTCAAAAAATCCGAATTTAATTTCGACACATTTACAACAAGCGCCGCGCCAATGGATATATCAAAAACATATTCTCTTAGCTTTTATGTTTTCAAATGTCATCGCAGTGATAGTTGGTGCGAAATTTAAAATGACATCGCTTGTTAAAAGCACCTCTGATCTCTGACCACTATATGTACATATAACAGAACACCCCTCTATAGAGGGAATAAAAAGTTGATTTATTCTTATTCAATTAAGATAATGTTTATGAAACGTTTGCCTCACATTTGCCCAACATTTGTCCGAACATAGCTTTGTAAAGTTGTTAATCGTAACTTCTTTCTTACGATTAGTTTTATAATGGAAGCTTAAAACTAAACGCAATAACTACTATGCTATTTCCACAATATCTTGTTGTGTGCCGCATCTGCCTTCTGCACATTAAGTAAATGTGTTAAGTTTTTGTTATAGAGAAAGAAAAACCTTAATTTTTTTTATTTTTTATTTTGATAGCATTTAAAACTGATTGCTATGAAAAATGTTGTCTTTAATAATCTTATAAATATATTTTATAACATTACAAATGTATGTAATTGCGAGCAAGAGAAGCTGTTCAAAATAGAGCAGTAGAGCTGCTTAATGTGTATACGTTTTAACAAATTTATTATGAATGACAAAAGTATCTTTTTTGAAAAATTATTGGAATATAGTCTGTTAGTAAGAGTGCTTTATAGTTTAGATTAAAGCTGAACGAAGGCAAGACGGGGTTATAAGAGATAAGAACTTAAATTGCGTTAGAATGAATTTATTCGAATCTCGAAAAAGCTTATCAATTAACTTTGCAACACTTTCAATTAGAAGCGGTTAAAAATTCCTAATAAAATAAAGCCTAAATTGCTGTTAAATTGTTCATAAAAAGTAGGAAAATGACGCAATTACCTAAAAAAAAGGAAAAAAAAACCCCACGTAACTCCAACATTAACACAATTCCTTTTTATAGTAGAGTACGCAATTTATACATGCAAACGAACTTGTTTACATAGAATCTATACGAGTATTCATGGGTAAGGGATGAGGGTGAATCTCGTCAAATGAAAAGTTTTCTTTATGGCAACTCAAAACAGATTTAATTAAAAATTATAACTTTTTAGATTTTTCCCTCTTCTTTCTTTCCCTTAGCTCGTTTCCTCTTTCAAGAGAAAGCTATGGACCAAAAATTAAACTTTTTCCTACCAAAAATACATCGTAAATTACAAACTTTTTAAATCTTTAAACCGAAAATTCGGATTCATTCAACAATCAACATTTGTTATAAGTCCCTTGAGGAAAAACCAAAACTGAACAACCAGGCACCATCTACAGCAACATAGCAGCATATAAAGCAATAACTTTCTTTAAAATGAACCCGAACAATAGCCGCCTGCAGTATTTTGTTAACTTCAGTGTGTATCCGGTTGAGTTCTTAAAACGTTTACATATTTTATATAAATTAATGCAAACCAAAAAAAAAAAAAAAAAAAAAATAACCACAAATAAAGTCCGTATGTCAATGATTCTTTATGCTCTCCAGAAATTAAAGAACAAAAAAAAAACACTAAGGAAAAAAGGAAAAACCCTCATCCGATTACACCATTCTTTGGCAATGTTCTCTGAATAATGCCTATCAAGAGGTGTACTAAATTTATCATTCAATTTGCAGCTGATAACAGTATCAAAAGTCAAAAATCTCTTCCTCTCCCAAAAATATGAATAATAAAAGTCTGCCTATTCTCAAAAGGATGTACGTGCGATTAATGCAAATTTTCGATGATTAGTTTAACATAAATTAAAAATTTGTGTTCATCTTGAAAAGAATTTCAGATACTTGCCATCATTAAAAGCACGATATCGAAAAAGCCGCTTTTACTTTGCTCCTATAAATTATAACTCAAGTAACTACTTTTCAAACATGGTTTATAAATTTGTAAACCAAGTTTCAACTTTCAAGTTTTGAGACTATGATAATTCGGAATTCGATACCCGGCGTGCGGCGGTCAGATGGATAGCAATGACTAACTCGGCGTAAGGTTTCACGCACCTGGGTAGCCTGCGCGCTCTATAACGTCTCCGAGGCACATTTCTAGTGAACGGCAATCGGTAAAGTACTTCTCGATGGATAAGAAGGCTAAATTTCTCCATGCCCCGTTAATTTTATCAATTACTCTATTTTAATATTAAAAAGCTATCACACAAGCGCTTACATTATTTGTATTAAGAAACAAGGCTTGGTTCGAGAATAAAAGTTTTCTTATCCATCGCTAGAAAATAGAGATTCACCGTTCTTGCTATTGCGTTGCACAAGGAATCCAGCAACGAACCTTAAGTCTATAAATTTTTGCTCAAAAAGTTGATTTCTTCATCCCTGTGTATTCTTATATCAATCAGTTTGGACTCAAAAGCTGAAATTCACAGATCTACGTTTGAATTTCTATCGTTTATAAGTCGCAAACATATTAAGGAATCGGCAATTTCAAACAGTTATTGTACTATAACCTATCTACGTCAGATACCCCAGTCAATTAGCAGGTATCAATTTCCTTATTAATACATATAACACTGATTCATGTCTGTTCTTGGTGCATATGGCAAATAGCATCAACGTTTATCGATACCTGTTTAGCCTATTAATAGTCTGTTGGATATTTATCGATGATGACGAAACTCGATACTGACGCGTATCGGTACATATCAAGTAATTCTTGTTCATAGAAGATGTTAGTGTCAACATTACTAGACCGAAGAGAGGGCAGGCGGTATATTTATATCTTATTAGCAATCTTTATATACATATATATATATATATCCATATCTGACGACGATATATATGACGGCATTAATATATGTAGTGACATTTTAATTGATATTTGTCACAAATAAAATTATTCGATAACTTGTATCTATCTTTGCTATCAAATATTCATTTTCAATTCTTCGTGACTTATAACTTATCTATATACGTATCTGTTGATATACCAGGGATCACTTTTAGATAAATTATGAAAATTGGAAAATGAATATTTGATAACAAAGATAAATACAAGATATCGAACTACATCGCTTAGTTTATATAACAAAATTGTTTTAATACTCATTTATACAATGAGATTAGATTATTTTAAGAGCTCAAAATTATCCTAATCGCACAATCGAATCGTTCACAGTCAAAAAACGAGGGTTTCAATATATTTACTTAAGATAGAGGCTTTTCCAAGATTCGTTCAACGAAGAATATATAGCTGTATTATTTGTTTCGATCTCTTGTCTAGCTATGCTTATAATATACAAATTGCTCTATCTAAACCTAAATGGTAAACGATACTATGATGCAATGATAGATCATCAGGTGGCGGATATCATAGGATTGATTCTCAATAAATCGCTATTATAGGTGCGCGAGTAATCAGAAAGTTTTATTTTTATTATTTTATATTTACATTTTAAATCAAATTAACAATCTGTCCACCAAATTAGATTTGAAATGGATGCAATTTCTGTTCTTCCTTTTCATTTTTTCTTTTATTTTGTTTACTAAATGAATTGAAGTTTAACTGATGAGTCTGTCCTTAACTAAGAAAAGTTTCTTTTTCTTTTATTTATATACTTTTTTTGTTTGAATTGAAAGTTACTTACATAGATTGTTGATGGAGTTCATGACTATGATGTTATAAGGAGCTTTTTGTTCACATTTTTTTCTCTTTTTTACAGTGTACATATATTTATGGCTTGGCATGCTATGTTATGAATGTATGCGCATCATCAGACTTACTTAGTTTTACATATTTCAATGGTTGAACGGTTTGCTAGATTGATGGCTATGATACAATTATGCCATTATTCATGTTGTTGGTTTCAATTATAGAGAAAAAGAAGAAGAGAAGGAAGCCGCCAGAATGCCGCTCTTGCTTTATGCCTTTCATTTTTTCTTATGCTTCTTGTTTAGAAATTACATATACTTTTATACTTTCGTACATATATACATTGAAATTGCATATACGTTTACACATATATACATTCATACTATATACAATTGCTTTCGTTTCATTCACAATTCATATGTAGATATAATTTTTTTGTTTAGCTAAGTAATTTCATTAATCGTTGCTTGCCTTTGTTAGAGTTTGAGATTAAATAGTTATATGTGTTAGTGTATCTGTCTGTACAATACAGGGAGAGTTCATGACCTCCTTGTTTGTAATATGCTTAACCATCGCCAAAAATGAAGAGTAAAACATTATATTTAACATTTTGCTTACCGATGCTTAGCAGATGTGTACTCCAACAATTTAATGAACATAAGGCATATTATTTGGTTCGA
Organism: Glossina morsitans morsitans; assembly: GCA_001077435.1. Lineage (NCBI taxonomy): Eukaryota > Metazoa > Arthropoda > Insecta > Diptera > Glossinidae > Glossina > Glossina morsitans. The sequence continues at coordinate 51,154 of CCAG010013960.1, read as the reverse complement.
AGAAACGTTCTGTCGGCTATTTTGCCGTGGCCTGCTTATCATTCTATTGATGATAGCAATAAAGACATTTATAATGTCTACTAAAACACACCGTAAAATTCGTAAGATATATAAAGTTTTAATTGGTCGTAAATTGGTCGGATTCGGAAATCTCTTCTTGAAAATCGAAGTCCTTTTCTTGCATAGGTCAGATTGGAAAATAAGCAGCCGAAGTCTATGATACTGCAAAATCTATAAAAAATGTCCGTCGTTCAATTAATTTTCATTTTAAATCGACTGAACTCGCATCGCTACTATATACATTGCAAGACATTTTGTAAAAGCACATTAAGTTTGCCTAGATGTTATGACTGAAAGGGACGATTACTTAAACCCCTATTTTAGAAAAACCGTTTTTTTGATATTTTTTAAAATTTAGTGTGGGCGAAATTTTACCTGCAATTAGCTTAAATTACAAGGCATGTTTTTTGTTTCGGGCATGTCAGATGAACAATCGAGCCGAGTAGAATATATGCAGTAAGTTTTAGACCAATATTTACTATACCTTATAGCGCCTAAGTTGTAACGCTACTGACTACACGCGCACGATCTCACGTGTACTCGGTTCACTTGTATATAGGCGAAAATGCTTCTAAACTGATTTTACCAGTGCTACGCGGAGTTTTTTAATCTTACTTAATATCCCACTTAGTTTTGATTGTTAGGCAAATGCCGGGGCGCTGCTCGATGATGTAACAAATTGTATTTAATCCAGCCTACATAAGACGATTTCAAATAATATAAATATCTTATTCCAAGAAGGTTTTATGAAAGAGATTAGATTAATAAAAATTAGTTGGAAGAAGAGACACAGTGAAATTTGATACGGTAAAATAGATTTACTAATAGCTGAAAGTTCGATGCTTGCATGTATTTTGATCATTTTTTTCTCTTGAATGAGTATTTATTGACAAAAATTGGTACAATATATATTAATAAAAATATCTCCCATCATTTCGTACAACATTTTCCCATCTTTCTGGCAGCACGGCGAGACCGTGCCGAAAGAACCATATTGATTTGGCAGCGGTTCAATCATCAACCAATGTTCGTGCTTCTTCAGCATTTCGAAACCAAGTGGTAATCAGAAGAAGATATGTCTGGTGAGGCAGAACTTACAATTCCAGCTGCACCAGTGTATTCTTAACAACCTGTACAACGTATGGTCAAGCGTTATCATGTAAGAGCACGACTTTGCGTCTGTTAACCGATATTGATGGTCATTTTTGCAACAATACATCGTTCAATTCGTTCAATTGACGTTGCTAGACATCTACATTAACAGTTTCATTCAGTTTTAGCAGCTCGTAATAAACTACACCTTGCGGATCGCGCCAAATGTATAGTATTAAATGGCTCTCCTGGACTAACCAATGGCTTTTTGAGATTGTGATTGTCGTAGGAGACCTGTTGTTCACCGTCAGTCACAATATGGCACAGAAAATTTTTCTTTTTTTGCCTGAGAAGCAATAAAAACGCGATGTTGACACGGTTCGAAATGGCATTTCTATTCCATTCGTATGGCAGCCATTTTCCATGCTTTTAGATCTTTCACATCGCATGTAAATGTCTAGGAACCGTTAAATCATCAACTGCTAAACTATTCGAAAGTTCTTTGAGAGTTTGGGTAGGGCGTTCGTTCAACAATTCATTGCATTGCGAAACCAAATAAAATTTTCGAAATTAGTTTTGGCACTGGCGTCCTGTCAACGCATCTTCTCAATACCTGTCCAATAAGTTTTTTCTTGCTTAAACCATATTCTCGTCTTTCCGATGGTAAAAAAATAAAATATGTCGAAATCGCTATGGGCGGTTTATGGTTCTCAATATGGAGTACGCGACACCAGTTTTACGATCGAAAAATTTTTTATTCGATAGTGAATAAAAAGCATACTTCATCAACAGCTATAAATTCTTCACTGGTTACAGTGAGTACATAATCCACAACTGTCGAGCACTACCGGGCGACGCTTGCGACTTTCGATACGTGATAGGTCACCAAGTAAAAAAGATTGCGCAAATTGAATCAAACGTTTTCACAAACAACTGTCAAAATACATAATGAAAAAAAAAGCACAGTTAAGCGATCTGTTGGAAAAGGACAACGGAATAGTTTTCCGAAGAATCTAAGTTGACTTAAAAAAAATTAGTGGATTGACTTAATCCCTGAAATGAAGTTGCTTTCATATAAATGTTAAGGGATAAATTTATCAGCTAAAGCGTGAAATCGCCCACTCATTAAATGATAATCTTTACTTGTTTACGCTTTGATCAAAGAATCGGTAATCAGTTATTAGCCAAGACACTCTGAATCACTTTTTATTTTTTCATATATTTAAAAGTGACTGTGCTCTTGAAATTATAAAATATTTTTATAATGTGCAATACGTCCACCGATAAAATTAACAACCTTTTCAATGTTAAATGGAACTCCTAACGTTTGTGAAACATAATGCTTTTTTATTCGTCTCTTAAGAAATTTAAGGAAGCGAAATTTTTTGTGGAAAAAAAATATTTTCAATTGTAAGCTTTCAATAACGCAAACAACGCACAACAGTAAAAGAGAAAAAAAATGTGCCCACATTTAATATTGAAAGAAAGGGTGGAACAGTAATCAGTGGGGTGTTAATAATATAGACCTTAAAGCGAGTAAAAACCTTGTATTATGCCATGAAATCTAAATAAAAAATGAAACAAAAAATTATATTTAGCTTGGACCGAATTTTTCGACACCATCCACCGTTAGTTGAATATTTACATTTTTTAATTGTTTTTGTTTTTTTTCTAAACTGTTTTAGGTTAATAAACATACGAAGAATAAACATAGTTGCGTAGGTTCGGAAAATATTCCGAAAAATCACTAAAGAATTGATTTTTCATTTTTAAATTTCCATTAATCATTAAAGAATCTACGACCTCTCATTACAGCATCCATAAGTCTAACTAATATACTGTAACGAATGAATAACATAACTAACGCCACGAAGTGTGTGAAATGCGATAGACATGCTTTAGCACAATTTATTTAAAACTATCATTTCTAACTTAGCTTCACTGCCGCAAAACATTTGATTTGTTCAATCTGAAAATAAAAATAAACCGTCTTAATAAAAGAAGAAAAACGAAAAGTGAAATTTACTAAATTATATGACATTTTTCGTCTTTGAAACATTTACAAGTGGTTATGCATAGAGCTGCAACAGTTTCATAAAGAGCAGAATTTATCGTACGAGTTGTACATAAAAAGCGACAAAAAAAACACGACTTTATTATATACGGGTATATACTATATCTTAACCGAGAATTGTCCCGTCAACTATACGATGTAGATGACCCCGTTGGTCCGAGATAATAATTCATATACGTTATCGCAACTTGTCTGATCCGCCGCACATCTGAAAAGGATCGTGATTGAACAATTGTGTTATGAAAAAGTATTTTGTGAGAGATTAAATTTTCAGTTTTCACTTCTTTTATAGTTTTATATGGACAATTGGACAATTTTGTATAAATTTTGAACTTTAATCTAGCTACAGAGAAAATATAGAAGACTTTAAATTTGAAATTATAAGATAAATTTTCAGGTCGTATTTGTGATTTTAATTGGACTGTTGGGCGTATGTGTTCAAATTTCTCTTATTTTTAAGCGTTAAAGGTGCAAGCAGGCTTGCTGGTGCGTAAAGCACCATTTCAGGCTGAACTCTTACACTATAGGTAAGAATCACGGTTTCAATTTCAACAAGCGAAGTTCATTCAGGAAACGATACTTCATTGGAAGTATGATGAGTACGATTTCTTTAATTGAAGTGTGGTTTTTTCTCGTTGTCGATTGCGAGAGTACCACGCGCATCTTCATTTGTCTCCGCCGACTAAGCGCACGATGTCAGCTTCTTACCTCAAATATTCTTGCTGCCAATCAAGAAGACCCACGAAGAGACGAACACTTAAGTACATTCGCTCGGAATCGTAAGTCGGCAGTCTGCGCATTTAAAACAACACCGCAGATAGGATGTAATTTGTACCGGATAGTATACAGAGAGCGAGTACTGCCTATCAAAACATTGTACTTAGGTTATACGCCACAGTATAAAAACTCTTACCATAGAGTAGTTTGAAATTTATTTTTTCTCTTTTTGAACTTTGGCTATGCCGTAAAAGCGATCGTTTCTGGACAGAATTGAAACATAACGAAAAATGAGTTTGACTCACATAAGACTACAAATTTTTTGCCCCAAACGCATGCTGTGTAGCCGTTAGGATTAAAGTAGTATGTTATGACCTGTCTTAAACTAAATCAATCATCACCAACAACAGCTAGTTTAACAAAGCTGATAATTATACGTAGAGCGTCTGCAACATACAAAAAAACATGGCGAAGTAGTTTTTCCCCATAAAAATTACCCGCTTATGTAATGCAAAACCTATCGACAAAAAGTTGATAGCACTGAACTGAGATGTACCGATTATATATGTTATATTCTCCCAATATGGTTCGTTCCGATTATCCGCTAACCACAAATGTTCTGCGCCCTTTCTGAGTAAGTATATACGTTTTGATGACCACACCGAAAAACGAGACTCCCCTTCTGAATAAGCTGAAAAACAAGTTATTCCTTCGAAGCATAATGCTTGTTCTGCTAATATGATGAGAATAAATGGTGGTTAGTGATGGACAATATTTTTAAGAATACATATATAAATATAGCAATTTTTTCATAATCAATACGTATTTAAAAAAAAATACAAAAGAAATCAATTAAAAACGACTATTGCGAATCCTCTGAAGAATAGTTCCAAATGGCGTAAACCATAGAACAAACTTAGTAGATTGCCGTCATTCAGCGATGGGAATAAAAACAATCACAAAAGCTCACCACCATCAAGAGTCAATCAACCCTTAAGACTCATACATTTAAAAAGAACGATTTCAAATGACGCAAAATGTCTGTTTAAGATATATTACGAACGCCCATCCATTATACATAAACAATTTCTTAGTACAAACAAGTACTTTAATGGAAAAGACGGATGGTTTGATGAGAGCATATACAATTGTTGTTTATTAATAATAAACACAAAAAAAATGCTTTTTTTGAAGTTCTAAAGTAAAAATACAAATAGCACACATATATGCATACTTAAGGCAAAAAAAAAAAAAAAAAATTAGTTGGAATTTTTACGTACTTTTCGGTTTCCCTGAGCAAGGAAAAATAAATTAAGCACCAGCATCATTAGAATAAAACCGCACGCTTAGACATTTTCGTCATTCATTCTAAAAGTGTTTATATTTGGGACATGTTCATATGCTGTGTGTGTGTTATATTTAATTATGCATACGGCACATATGGAACGAAGACATGTGGCAATTGAATCCATTGAATGCCACAGACAAATTCTTCTTCCTCTCCTATAAATACTTGCTTAAATTATCAAAAAATTATACAATTTCATATTTGCGTTTGTTACTTGACACGAGAACACAAAGAGATGTGGAATCAAAATTTTTATGTTGTATTTCTCAAAAGCATAAAACGTTTACAAGCCCGTGCGCTAAACATAAAAAAAATGAATTAAACAAGCAAAAAGGAAAAGAGCAAAACAAAACTATCATCGCCACCATCAGCACCGTTATAAATATCGATCATTTATATGCATATACCTAATCGTACATGTAGGAATGTATATCTACTTTTCGCTGCATAAACATATTTCCATATCGCTCTGTGTTACAGTTATTTTAACGATTTTCTGTTCTTGATATTTACCGAGGTAAAGGTTCCACACTTCCAAGCACGCGCATGCAAGGTATATGAAATACTTACTTATGCACACATAAATATTTGCTTTTATTTAGTATAATAGCATTATATATACACAAATATATTCGTCCACACCGCATCCATGCATACATACGTTGATACGTACATGCATATGTGATTATTCGTAATATATATATCATTTATTGAGAGTATTGATGGCATACCAATTATGGCAATAAAATCAAATTATACACATTATTTAGAATATTATTGCATAATTTTTCTATATGAAAATTGTATATAAACATATATACTTTAACACATGAAGACTAAATGTTGCCATTTATGCACATATGTCTTTTATTCACTATCCTATATATATATATATATATAAAACGTATTCGTCACTCTAAAGACCGCTAGTAAAATTAAATGATTTTATATGACACAAGTTTTAAGTGTAAACCTAAAAGTCCTAATACAGTGCATTGTGCCGCTTTTTACAGGAGATAGTCGAACCTTTAACAACATCATCTTTCGTGACGGCGAAATCAGCAGCTTATACTTCAAAATGCTATTGTTTATTTGAAGGAATCGACAGGCAATTAAGGAACTTATGGAAACAAAAGCAAAGACAGTGTTTGTTGCAGTCAGACGAGGAGTATAAATTAAGAGACTAAAGAAATGTGATACAACGATTTGCCTGATAGCTAAGGGCCCTATACCATGCAGGATTACGTCTTCTTCTAGCTCATGGGACGTCTCCTATACGTGTCGGTAAATCTAAAAATTTGATGATTGGTTACACACCCACTAGGCTATGGCCACACCCCGTCTCTTTTCCTCGCCTCACTTTTCTCTGACCATGACCGTGTCTGACGCATAAAGTACATCCCACAAGGGACAGGTCATATAAACAAAAAAACACCAAAAAAAAAACGGTGATGGTCAGTGGGAAAGAAACGTGAAAAGGGACGATAGGTTTGGACGAATGGCCACTATAGGTGCAGGCACACATCAATCGCTCTTAATATGTTATGTATTGCATTGAGAATTTAACGCAGGTATGGCGATTTCATAGTCAAGGTCAAGTTTCAAGGTTTTCTACCCATTTATTTGGATCCACCAGAAGACACTAGCTACTTTCCAAAAGCAAAAAGATCAAAAATTACGGTAAATTATTACTTTGAATAGCACTTAGTTTTGTATGATCATGAATAGTAAATACCCTCTTCAATCGAAAGGCTATCGAAATTAATTCCCAACAATTGAAATTCGTCCGGGATTCAATGTAGTACACTCTTGATTCTTTTTACCACGCCTATGTGTCCATCTGTTTGTTGTTGCATTTTTAAAATTTGTCACATAGTGGTAGTGTTGGCTGGATAAATATACCCACATTGAAAGTAGCACTGTAGTTTCGGCACTCTCCTCTTCAAAAATTTTGAGACAGTTATAATTAATGATTCTGAATCGATTTGCGTAATAATTCTTCTGGGTGTTGCAAATATCCGCACAAATGTAGTACACTCGTACCTCAACTGAAGTGCGGTACAAAAGCTACACACAGATGTAGATGTCATACATATTTCAAAGCTGGAAAATAAATATCAAATTTAGATGTGTACATAGTTTTCTCTCGTTACGATATATGTCCGTTAAGAACTTCCAAAATACGGCAACGAGTTTCAGTAGCAGCTATTTAACTATTTAAGACGCACTAGAAAACTAATTAAAATATATTTAAAAGCTTTTAACTCCCAATAATGGAAAAGATCATAACCGTTTGTTAGCACAAACGAAATATTGTACATTTTATAATCTCCTAAATACGCATAAATCAATGAACCGCTCTTCAATTCTATAATCAAATATTTGCTTCGAAAACATGAATTTTTTTAAAATAAATCAATGCAAAACTTTTTTAACAATAGTTGTTAATAATTATTGCTATATTTTTAAATCATCAGTAATAGATAGCAAGAAATTAATTTTATTATTGTGTTCGAAAAAGCCTAGACAAGGTATCTACGCTTACTATTAGACGTTTTGCATGCACAATCGTGTAGAATGAATATCGTATAGAAAATAAAATTATGTCCATAACCGCAATGTATACGGAGCTGAAAGGTGAATTAACGTGATTTGGTTCTTTCACCCTTACTTTTTCAAGTAACCCTTTCACTTTTCAAGTAAAAACATATTCACCTTAACTAATAAAAGCAGAATTCATTTCGATATTACACGCAAATGCTGTGTGCAGCGAACATGCCGAAATGCTAATCCGATAGTTTTCATCAAATGCGATTTTTTCGTTTCCAATTTTTGAAATACCTTGAGAAAGTTATGTATACTAACGTTTATTCGCGCTAGAACGAACCGTATTGAAAATGCCTTGGAAGGGGCCACCTTTACGACCACTTCATGTGTAAAGCTTTGTTTCGGAAATTGAGCCCTATACAGTCAAATAGTTAAGAAGCGCGACTACCAAGTTACATATCCGAGTTCAGTTGTTAGTGTGGAAGACCATACTTTCATATCTATTGGTGTGTGGTCATAGTCACAGAGAGTGCTCATCGGTGAAGGCGTAGCGCTTACCAATTGGACACACACCTCTACACTGTGATCACTTTCTACATCTCTCTCCTCCCTGTTTCTTTTTGGTCATCACCTATGAAGAGGAGAATCCCCTGAGTCGTTGGTGGAAAAAAACAAATTTCGAAAATATCGTCTATCATGTTTAAAAAGCTTGTAAATCTTAAGTCCATGGAAAATTTGGATCGGATTCGCGCATTTTTTTAAACTCAATCCACGCAATTTATCACACGAAAACTAAGACTTTATAAGGCAGCGGAAATAGATGACAAATATACAGTCTTTGAGCAGAAAATTTATTTCGTCAGTTTACATTTTGGGTCTCCTGCTTTATATGGTCAAACTTGATGAAAACTTGATCCTTTTATAAAACCAAAAAATAAAGCTTGATATCACAAAACTAAATAAAAAACCTTGGTAATTAAAATGGTCTGTGGTAGTTGATGGTCGGCCTTGCCTGACATGTGTAGTTACTTCACTTGAGACACGCAATGTGCAGCGCAACTTCTTTATAGATTGGAAGAAAATATAATTGCCTGTCATACATACTATATTTATTTATCAATACGGTGTTGGACCACTATTTGGTTGTAGAATAGCTACAATTCTTCGTGAAATAGATCCGCGGAGTGTTTGAATAGTTTCCAATGCAATTTTATACCACCCTTATACCAAAACATCCGTCAATTACTGCAATGTTGTTGGATATAGGAATCGGCTCCTCACCCTCTGCTCTAAAACTACCCATGACGGTTCAATTATGTTGAGATCTGGTAATTGTATTGGCCAAGAAAAATATTTACTGTTATTCTCATGGTTCTTAAACCAAGCCTGAACCATTATGGTTGTGTGTATGGGCGTCTTATCATCGTGGAATATGGCAATGCTTCGCAGCAATATCTTCGAGATATTCATTCGCAGAAATTAATGTAGAAAAGAGAAGAAGACAATAAGAAGTGTGATGTCGAAAGAATCAAGAACTTTTCTCGATAACTACCAAGCAACAAGAGTTAGTAATTTGAATATTCATAAAAATATAAACAACATTCTTAAATGTTATATCTGGCAATGCTTGACAAAATATAACATGTTGGCTACCCTAGTATATTATAGAATAAGTAAGTATTCGCTGACTCTGACTGTAAAAGTAGTAAATATAAGTTACTCGTAATATTCGAAGGCTCGTGTTATTTGAAGGCTTAGGATATCTAGCATAAGTCGCCAAACTGAACATATTCTTTTTAACATTCGTTCTGTGCACTGTACATGCGTGTCCTGGCAACAGTATAATGTGGTTATAAGAGATGATAAGCGAAGAAAAATTAATGCTGGTATTTAGGATTTATGGAGTCGTTTAATGGAAACGATTAGCAATTCATCAGTCGATTTATAAAGACTTTATTTTTAATAAAAAAGTTCATAACGTACATGTGTTTAAAAACACAATAATAATAATTGTGGCGTAATTTTTTCTTATTTATTTATTTAGTTTTGTTGTTGATAATTTTTAAACGGAAAGCAATAGGGAAATATCAATTTGTTTTTTTATTGTTGCCATATATACATGCATACATCCATACCATGCACATATATAACCCACACAACAGCATGGTTTTATATTATAACACTCTTGTATTGGTTCAATATTAATATTTCTTGATGATGCTTAAGTATCTTCTGTGTTCTTCTTCTTTGCTTTTCCCCTTTTTCTCAAGCAAAATCTTAATTTACGATTTCTTTAGAAAATTTTCTACCTTTATATACGTTACTATATACTTATGTATGTAAGTACACATATGTGTACATTATTTACATACATATGTTATATTTCTTTGTATTTGTAGTTTAAAAATATTACAAAATAAATAGCAATACACACATATACACAACAATACTTTTTTGTGGTCTGGTATTCTTCTTATTCGCCAAATGACTGAGAAGTAATAACCTCGGTTGGCATTATATTGTAATATCCGTTTTCTTTTTTTTCGTTTTACGATTTGATCCTTAATATTTGTTTTTTAACGTTCTGTTTAAGTTAAATTTCTTTCCTATATTATTGAGATCGTAGCTAAGTACAGTAGCGGTAGCAGCAGTAATAATCTTTTACTCCCAGCAATAATAAGGATTTACAATGGGTGGCTTCCATATATACCAACGTCTTAAAAAATATGCATATTATTATTTATAAGAAAAAAGAAAAAAATGGTATTAAAAAGGAAAATGACGGATAACCGAATCGATGTGCACAAGTTCAAAATGATGCGGGCAAAATATTAACCAATTTAGCGTACAGGAGAATATATGAACATCCTATTTCGCCAACTCTCGATGTTCTTGACATGAGAATGAAAAATCACGTTTGTTGGACCATGCGTTGGAACATGACAAAGGGTGAGAGTGAAATATCTACGTATCTATGGGTGAAAGTTTGCAAAACTTGGTTGCAGACCGTCGACGGCGTACAGCGAGGGGCTCAGACATTCGGACGTCTCCAACATTGTTATCTCTCATGAGTCCCTCTAGGCAAATATGTAGGGTGTTTTCGACAAATTGGTTTACATATTTCATGTTAAGACTTTAACTGCTTATAACGATTATACTCGTCATAAAAAATCATATAAAGATAAAAAAATTGCAATTTTGCTAAATACCGATGATTGAACTGTAATAATTTTTCTTGAAAGGCCTTTGTAGAACCTTACGTTTCGGGTAGATCGGTAACAAGATCGCCCTGCAATATAATGCACACTGACAGTAACTTTGTTTACAAAAGCAAAACCAAATGGCCTCTTGGTTCGTTACTTAAAAGCTATAGGAGACACAATGAAATAATAAATGGCATTTATATTTTATAGATCTTTCTATAATACCTATATAAAAGTATAAAAAGTTGGTTACATACATTTAATATTGCAAAGCAGCGAAGCTTCATTCTTTTGTCAACACATTTGAAAAAGGTTTCAGCGATCCTATAAAATATATATAAAATAAGAAGTAATATTATATGTTGCCATATAGACGTTGCTACGAAAACTGATGCGTCATAGGGTAAAAAGGTAATTTGACAAAAAAATTAAGTGGACCAAATGTAAATCACTGGGTGAATGAAAACTGGTCCATGGTACCAAATTTAGCGGACAAATTAATCGCAAGAAGTTTGGTTGCCATAGGATCATTATTTAGACTCAATTATATATATGAGTTATTACATCACAAGCAAGCCCTTAAAGGCCGTCAAAGTCTAATTTAGTAATTTTTTTTTGTGACGGAAAAAATTAAAAAGTAATAACATCTTTGACAAACAAGTTAATTTTGTTAAATCTGGAGCACGCCAAGTAATGCTTTAGGCGTGCCCCAATCAATATACAATGAAAAGTGTGACGCATAATTTTTGCTATAATATAAGGAAAATGAGGGAATAACTGTACTAGGCGAAGTGATGTGGGGTTTCTATAAATTGCCCATCTTTTCCTATTTGTTTTTATATTGAAGTTTGCACTATAGAAACTCGTCAGTTCAGAACCTGCTAAATAAAAGATGTCTAGCAAGAATGACTGGTGTTCCCAATTTTTTATACCTTTGAAATCTATATAAATTTTTGGTATGTTTAAATTATATGCTTAATAACCTCTTCGAATATTATCAGTGTACTACCTTTCTTCCCGTCCTAAAAGCTGAAGAACGTTTGGTTTAAGTTGTTAAGGTGACTGCCCCCTTCAAATTTTATGGTAGATATCTGAACCCATCCATCATTCACCATATTTGATTTAATTCAGCAGGTTTAATATTCGGATTACATAAGCTCATTGTAATGAATTCCTCATACAGTAGAAATAGTTTTAAATATAGTTGCATTTGTATTTAGAGATAAAAAAAATTGTTTTCGCATTTGGATTATTTAGGTCTTATGGATAGCTGGATGCATCATCCAATATTGATAAAGTTTTAAAATCTAAAATTTTCTCCTTTAAGTAATTCTTCGCATTTGCAACAAGTTCGAAGAGCTTTCTTTGAATAATGCGATTGTTGCCCGAACTTTGCTATTTACCCAGTATTTGCCAGTATTGGCCAGTATACTGGCAAATAGCTTTCATTTAGGTTTATTATGGCGGGAGAATCGAAGGATCATGACTTTTAATACCTTACCCGAGACCTAGACTGACGGAATGTTTGGTCTTTCTCACCAAAGACCAGTCTTCCCGATATTAAGAATCTGGTCTCTTGAAATCTCCGTCTTCTCATTAATTGGATAAACCTTTCTTTTTATCGATTGACCCACTTCAGGCTTCCATTTTCAAGTTTCATAGGGAAAAACATTTTCTTATATGATCAAAACATTATTTGCTGACTGAAACGTTGGCATTAGTTACAGTTTCTTTATTTACTTTTAAAGTTATCGTAAATTTTAAAGTGCATATCTTTAGCAATATTGATGCTCAGAGAAATTTTTGCTCTTCTATTTTTGCCTGTCTATTTTTGACCATTAATTTACATATGCAAAAGAAAAGTTGACAAAATTAAAGCCAATAAGTAGTAAAAGTATCAACTATACTACTTATGTAGGATTGAAGTGGATAGAGTTTTTCAGTATAAATTTGCCGTTACTATAGTTGGTCGTTCGTTAATGTATAAAGCTATCGTGTTCTAGTTAATATTTTGAAAATCAATTTATTATATCAATGCTTCAAAAGAAGAAGTTGCAACTAGAACTTTTAATCTGCTTATAACAAAACTAAATTTTAAAAAATAACATTATTCCGCCAAACCCTCAATTAAACAACAGCCAAAATGATAGAAATCCTTGACAATCGTGTTTGTTTAAGTGCTTTGTTACTATTCAGTCATTGAATTTTTTGCATATAATTTCTTATAAGAGTGTGACGTGATGCACACACATGTGTATGCTTCTACAAAAGTCTAGACACTAGACACCAGACGCATTAAAAGTGGAGCAGTGCATATACTATATACATATATACAAATATACAAACATAACTATAAAGAGGGGGGAGCGCACATGAGAGCCTGAACACTAGCGTACATTTTGATATTCCCCACCAATCCCCATCCAATAAAAGTGAATGAATGCATCTGTATTCAAAATTTGTCATTTATAGAAATTACAAATGTGAAATTCATTTTTTGTCTGGTTGTCTGTCTGGTCGAATGTTTTTACAATGATTTTAAGATCTGTAATTTTCTTCTTTTTTTGTGCAATTCTTCATGATTTTCATTTTATTTCAAAAGAAAATATATTTTTGGAAATAAAAATAACCGTAACAGCGTTCGTCACATATATAAGAAGTAGAGAGTAAAATATATGTGCCTGAAGACGAATCTCCGATAATCATCTCCTTAAATCGATGCCATTGTTAATGTAATATATTTTATTAAATATCGGTCAGTTGATCAAGCAAGACTGTTCTTGCTACGAACACTGAGCTAGTCAAACTCATCTTTGACTGACGTTTTGGTGTTCATCTTTAACTTCTTTGCAGGACTTTAAGAACAATATCTCTCTCATGGATTGTTGAGGAATAATGAAACCTACTTCCCAAATAATCTGTGACTACATCCTAGGACTGCATACAACAATTCCCTGCTTGTTACCGCAACTGTTGCGTCGTTGTAGATTCCTACAACAGACAACCGAGAGTTTGACAGAGAGACCGACAGAAAGAGACATATGGGTAAATATACCGAGCATTATGCGCTCATGAAAAATAAGTACATCTTATGAGTTTTCTGAAGGAAAAAACTGTAAAACTGCTTTTAGTGTGGATATGGGGCAACATGCAACCTTTGGTCTTTACATGTATGAATTATACAATTTGCTCGTATTTCAAATAAAATCAAAGCACTATATTTTGCAAAAGTTTAAATATTTTCTTCTACTAACTCAAAATAACGGTATTATGCACTCTTTTAATATCTCTTTGAATTATCTCATCGTTGGCTTTCACATTTTAATTGCAGGAGAATTGAGGGTTTGGAAACAAAAACAAACAATCAGAATGGTTGATTCGAAAACATTTGTGAAAGAATGATGTAACAGAGCGAATATGAACTAAATATTATAGTTAGATGTATCGAAAGTAAGCAACGTTTAAATGAAGTGAGTTCAACCCAGTAGCCTTATGGAACTACAGGAAATGTTAAAAATATGAAGCAAACAAAACTTGAAGTTTTACTAATTATAGTAGCTCTTGCGGTCACAAAATATTATCTGTCCAAGCCGTATCTGAAGAAATCGGAAAAGTAATCGCTGAAAATATGGTTAAAATTCCTTCAAATAACGCTTTTGATCAAATGGGCGTTACAAAACCACACGACGCTGTTGAAGTAACTGTTCCCAAATATTGCGCTTGGATCGATGCAAATAATCAGTTCAAGTTGCATCAATAAATGGGGCCGACTCAGAGTAGAGCATCTTACAATGAGCATTTTGTTAGCCCTAGTTCCTCACTTCAAGTACAAGTTGCTATCAATAACCCGAAGCATACTTTTACTGCATGTGATACCGCCTCACATAGAATTTTAGTCAGTACACAATGCTTCCTCTAGCCGGTACAACAGCTCTATTATTTAATAAAAGGAGAGAGCAATTAAGGTAAAACCAAATACAGATTCACAATACCTCGCCTGCTGACGTCATAAAGTAAATTAGGCTCGTGCAACTGGTGATTAGCGCAAAGATTATTGGATGAAATTAGGGATTGGGAGCCCGCAGAATGTTTGAGGCAGGGAAAGTCACTCAAGAGAGTTGAATATGGATATTCTAACCAAACTGAACACTAAAGTTAATTATAAGTTCCTGTAAATAATTAATTTGTAAATAAATCTCTTTTCAGTGGTACGAACTTATTCTCAAAAAGATTCGAATAAAAAACATCAAACGACAAAAAATGCATTTTACGTAACTATACATTTAAATTCACGACCATTTTTACACATTGTTATGAAGTTTGCCCGTGAAACTCATTTAGAAATACATGAACCCACTTCCACTTTTCCATCTTTATTCTTTGCAATTTTGAAAACACTAACTAAAAGGTTAAATCGAACGCTAAGCTCTCGGTCGCATATTTCTGTCGTATAAACGCTATTTGCAATTATTGCGTATTCCAAATATTTAAGGCGTTGCACACCAATAATACGCCCATTACAAGATAAATGTAACGGAAAAATACAGATAAATTTCCGGTTGAATTCGATAGTTTAGTATCTGAATCTGCAGAAATTTGCACAGGTTTACACTGTTACGTAATAATAAGTGCTTGCATGTATTTTGGCCAGCAACATTTCTTTGTAAAAATGACAAAGTAGTGCGAAGTATCAGTATATGCAACGCTTAACTTCGATGACTTTGACCTTTCTCTACATAAAATAACAGAGTTTATCATTTAGAATTACTGGGCTATTCAGTGTATACAAGCGCTAATCATGGAATGCTTAGAATTGCATTTCCGACATTCATTACTTTCATTCGCTTTCGCTGCTTTCCAGGCAAAACATTAGCGTTTCCTAAGGCGTATTATGACCGCCGATGAAGAGGGCATCTATTACGACAATCCCAAGCTGAAAAAGTCATAAGTTAGCCCAGAAGAGCCATCCACATCGACATCGAAGTGAAATATTCATGGCCAAAAAATCTTGCTGTGCATATGATGAGAACGGCAAAGTGTAATGTATTACGAGCCGATAAAACCGAATGAAACTGTTTATGCTGATGTCTATCGACGTCGAACCAATTGAACAATGTATTGATGCGAAAAAGACCAGCAATAGCGGCTAACAGACGAAAAGTCAAACTCTTGCATTATTATTAGCATTAGCTCGGCCACACTTTGAACAAGTTGTTAAGGATACGCTGTTGCAGCTCGAATGATAAGTTCTGCCACGACCGGCGTACTCATCAGACAAAGCACCTCCAGGTTAACACTAGTTCAAATCGATGCGGCATGGCTTCGAAATGCTGAAGAAGTACGAAAACGGGTCGATGATTGAACCGCTGCCAAATCAATATCGTTCTTTTGGCACGGTAAACACCGTGTTACCAGAAATGTGCGAAGAAGTTTTAGAAAATGATAGAAAACATTTTGGTTAATACGTACTGCTACAAATTTTCTCAATAAATGCCTTTTTCAAGTGAAAACGGGTTCAAAATACATGCAAGCACATAATAAATCAATTAAAATTCTCGAAAGATATAAAATTAGAGATAACTACGAGGCTACGATCATTCAACTGCCTGGTACATTCAAAGCCTTCTGTGGTGAAGATGGAGGGCAACTTATACGACTTAGTATCGGCAGCGCAGGATATACTACAAGTATCAAAACTAAGTTCGATCGTATTGAATACGCTACTAATCTGCGAATAATTTAATGTGGCAACAACAGTAATACACACGGATATAAAGGTATCTATAAATAGAACGTGGTTACGGTTATATCTTCTGGCCAATATTCGCTGTGATAATGCGATTATACGCAAATATTAGCAAATGCTATGCAAATAAGGGCACAGTATAATTATGCTCGCCGGCCTAATACTCAGCCAGCCCGACCATCTGATTGCAAGGAATGTACAGCCATAGATTTCATTAACATTTGGGAATCTACATACGTAATCCAAGTCGATCACATAAAGAAGAAATTAGTACTTCTATGCTATAGAGGCGGCACGACCTATTCAGGCTCGTACAGCTCTTTTTGGGATAACCGACGTTATCGTTCTAGAAGTATCGGTCTGCGGCATGTTCTATTAAAGGATAATGGAAGCTAAAAAGTCTTGTACCTAATACCTACCTATTCATAACCAAAACTCTCAAGGTGCCGCTAACCGTGTACAAACGTGTTAATAATAAATATTATTGCTAATTGTAGTAGTGTTAGCACCACAATTTTTTTATTTAAGGGAATCTTGGCAGTTTGTAAGCCAATCCGAAACATTAATTATTTCGATTTGAAAAGTGTGAGCGGATTCCCTTCGTTTCATTTCAAAAGTCATCATATAATTGCAAAAAGGCAGGTTTATTGAAAACATAAATATTTGTCGTTTCCTTTGTTCATATTGTAGCTATTATCATTTTTAAACCACACATCATACATTATCGTTAGAAAAATAACCTCTAGGTCTTTGTGTAGACAGCGCCATTTATCTTATGCTTATGCAACGAACTAAAGCAAATAATATTGACAGGCATAGATACATATGTATGGATGGATGGCAAATAGCATTGACAACATTTTCACCAGACAGAGTATAATTGCAGTGTACTTTACATTTACTTCATGGATGTAACTGCATTCAATGCAAACCTACGAATTTTATGTAGGAGCTTTATCTACCATATGCTCATGGCAGTTTATATGAAATACGAACCAACATTAGTGAATACTTTACTCTATAAGAGACAATTCCCTTTATAGTCTGTATAGAATCATACGTTTGTCCAACCTTTTGGATAACTGCACACGCATATCAGTTCGGTGAGTTTCCGGTACGCTTAACAGTTTGTTTGCAGTCTTAGGATTACTTCACTGTTAGAAATTCGATTGCTATTAAGATCTGATTGCATAGATTTTCTCGTCCCAATTACTCCTAAGAGAAATTGTTTACACGAATTTAATACGAGACTTTAAGAAAAATAAGAAATAAAGTTAACCGGTCTCCCGCCAAAAACGCCGAACTTTATAGAATGCGATAACAAAAATATTAAAGAACACCTTTCGGATTCCTTAACACAATCCTTGCAAAAATGGAAGTAAAAACAATAGTAACAACAATATCCGGAATAGCGGAATTTAGGGTAGTCGGAAGAAGCAATAATGAGCGTAGTAGGCATATTAGTAGTGGTAACACTAAAAGCAACATTAGCAGTAATGGTACCACTAGAACATTAGTGCTATTGGAAGTAGTAATACTGCTAGCAGTTGTAGTAAAATGAATAGTACTATAAGGAATAACAATAATATAATTAGTAATTAAAGTAGCAGAAGTAGTATGTACTTTTAAAATAGTAGTGAAATACGAAGTAGGAATATGGTTTGTCTTTCTGAATACGATTCCTTTTACTTATTTAGCCAATGTATTAAGCAAAATTTTAATGTGTTCAAAATGATCAGTAAAAAATTTTTAATTTCCCCTAACCTATCATTTCACTGCTTAGTACCATTACACAATATTAGTAGAAATAATACAGGCGGTGTAATATACAGTAACATTACTTTTAACAGGTATAATAATGATGTTCCTTATTGGACTATTCCTATTAATTTTGCTTGCAATAGTGATATTAATGAAAGTTTCACAGGATGTAAATGCATAAAAGTGGAAATAATAGTAGCAGAAGAGACGGTAACAGCAGTGTTAATGGAAAGGGTCGTATAAGAAACACAACAACAGTAACAATAATATTTACAGGATAAGTGTTAGTAATAAGAATAGCACTGTTATAGTCACTCGCAATTGTAGATCGATCTTAACAGCTCCACCAATAGCATTACCAGTGATAGGAGCTGTAGCAAAAGTAGACTTAGGAATAATAAAAATAGCAGTAATGATTAGTTCCACTCATAAGAAAGGTAGTAATGATAGTGGTGCTACATATGAATAATATGAAGTAAGATGAGTATTAGAAGATCCGAACGAAAAAACAATTTTTCAATATTTTACCGCATTTATGTTTTTTGTGTGAAAAATATCAATTGTGGTATCTGGTTTAATATATGAAGTTGATACGGCCACTTAAATTACGAAACAAATTTGAATTTGTTAAGGTAGAGTTCAAATAACCAAACCTTTTTAACAAGTATCTCCTGATTAAGGTGAATTTAAGTTTAACTATCTCGAAATGCTACACATTATAGAATGTATTCAGTTCGAATACGTTTTAAAATTCCTTTGACCATGTTTACAGATTCACGGACCATTGGTCGGACAAGCCTGCCTTTGTAGTTATGTTTGGCGTTTTTCACTTCAATGCATTCACTTATACTCGGGGGCCTTTAATGACGATGACAACAAAAATGGTGAATGTCTTTCTTGTTTTTTCGTTTTTTGTGTTGATTTGGTTTTTTGCTGCGTACTTGGTTGTTTTTCTGAAAAACAACTGCGTTTCACTGACACACATAACTTCATATGAATGCATCCACAACATTTAGCCTGTCCGCCTGACTGACTGCTTGCCTGTTTGCTTGCTACTTGATGCGTGCTGCTTGCCTACTTCCATGTACTTATCCAATATCAATATTGCAGAAAAAAACTTTGCTCAATCGTTCGACAGCGTTATCGAATGCAACTGTTTTGTTAGTTTTAATCATAAATTTAATGGCCTGCGCACTGAGAAACGGTAATAATTCATGATTTCTCAACCGCTGTATATAAATTGTATTCATTGGTTGTTTACTTGTGCCAGAATACATACATATGTAAATATATATAAATGAAGAGGCCTATATGCGTACTTATATGTTATAATATATACAGTGAGTCTCATTACTATTGGGTTTTTCGCTCGACAACAAGTAAACGTTTGTTAAACCTAGTCCATTGTCCAAACATATAATTTTTATTCATTATTTCGTACTACTAGGGAATACATATTGAAATCTTAAAAAAAAAAAAAAAAAAACCTAATCCAGTAGATAAAAAAATTAAATAACTTCAACAACTTCAAGAACGTAGCGTCATTAATATTGTGTTTTTTTTCATATAACGAAGGATACGAAGTTAAAAAATAGCATATTATTAAAAATTAATATTTGGTGGTGGAAGTCCTTTTTACTTAATAACGTCATTTAAACGTTTTGACAAGAACCAAATAGGAAGCTAAGGCAGGGATAACAAGTTTCTAAGTTCATTTTTCCCGTTATTGCACTAAAAATTGGACGTTTTCCCTGGCCAATTGTAGTCTTAGCTTCCTATTACGTTCTTGTATTAATGTCTTGCGACGAGCATAGTAATGATCATATTATAGCTTGGTATGCATTGTGCGAATGGTGTCGGAAAATTGGTATTTATGGATGGCGTTGTTAACAAGAAGGATATCCAAGAAAATTTGAAAGAAAGGGTGAACCAACAACATTCAAACGCTACCAAGATAACGACTTCAAGCGTAAATCCCGCTTAGTTCAAGAATGGCTCTTATATAACTGCCCCAAAGTTCTGCACCATCTTCCACAAATCACCAAGCATGAACCCCATCAAAACTATGTGGGATGGATTGGAGTGCCGTGTGCGAGAACCCTCAATCTCTTCGGTCCAAGTTCTGGAAAATAGACTACAAGAAGAATGGAGTAAGATCCCTGCTTTCGACACAAGAAATATTATACAAAGTATATCAAAAGGATTAAATGACGTTATTAAGTATAAAGGATACCCTTCCAAATGTTAATTTTTAACAGTACGCTGTTTTTTATTTTTGTACCTTTCCTGGTATGAAAAAAAACCCAATATTAATGAGGCTATGTTCTTGAAGTTGTTGAAGTTATCTAATTTTCTTGCCTACTGGAATGATGTTTTCTTTGTTTTTTCTTTTATATTTTAATATGTATTCTCTAGTAATACAAAATAGTAAAAAAATATTTTATGTTTGGACAATGCCCTAAGTTTAACAAGCGTTTATTTTTTGTCGAGCGAGAAGCCCAATATTAATGTGACTCACTGTATGTATGTGGACATCGAAAACGCCATCGTTTGACTTAAGGAATCTGTTTAATAAATTACTTGGTTAAGTGCATTTTATATAAACAACCACGATAGTACAGAGTTCTAAAGTTATTAAAAATTTTTATACATTGATAACATGAATGAAAAAGAAACAAATTTTTGTTTTTTTTTTTTTTTGTCACTTTATTAATCACGATAGAAGTTATTTTTTTGGAAAAGAAATGTTTTTGTTTTTCTCTTGCAAAGAATAATAAAATCACTTAAAAATACCAAATGGCTTGTTCATCGGACGTCAATGAATTCTGCTTTGTTTTTTCCACAGTTTATAATAAAAACAATCAAAACTCTTTTCATGTTTTAATTAAATAAACAAACTTCTTGCTACTAACTTATCGTCATCGTTCCCATTATTTAAATTTTTGTTATTTTTTTTTTTTTGTTATTTTTTTATTAACTTCACAACCTTTCTTTTGTTTATACTTCTCAGCCGATCAAAATGAGTTCATATGCATGCATGCCTATAAATGTGTATGCATGTATGTATGCATGTATTAAAACTATATATATAAATATATATAGATATATATATATATATATATATATGTGTGTGTGTGTGTATGTATATATGTATATGGGTTTATGACCATAAATAAATGCATTTTATTAATGCTACTTTTCTTCCTGCTATTGCGGTATAAAAACAAAAGTTTTTACTTTCAATTGTGTTTACATAAAGTTAAGTGTTAATTATTGAATACAAAAGGAGTGTGGAAGGAAAAAAAGAAAATGAACGCGCACATTTGCAGATGGGCACTTAATTAGTAGACATTTAAAGAGCCGCATAAAAACAAAATTAACAATTTGCCTTGCAAGTAATCAATTACTTGTAACTGGAAGTGTTTTTTGTTCATTTCGTAGAAAAATTATTTTTTTCCGAGCTGCTTTCCAGAAAGTATGGACTTACTTACTTACTTATAATCATATTTGCTTAACTAACAAGTCATTGGTAAGGTCTTCACAAATATTTTAAACATATTCAGTGCCCATATTAAATCGTCAGTAAATTGATCAGAACGCTTGCTCTTATACATTGCCACTTTCTCACATCGTTTTCAAGCGCTACTATCAGCTAAGGTGAATTAAGTGAATTTAAAATTCAATTCAATTCAACTATCGTCGGAAAATGAGAGGGAGCTCAGTTTGTTATTCTATTTGAAACAGCACAGGCTTTCTAAAAACTATTGACCGTTTTGCGAGTTCAGCTTGGCATTGCAACTACAAAGGTATTTGATAACAGCTTTCTGAAATTGCATAGGATTTTCATAGAGCTACCACAGTCTAGTAGATAAGAAACACCCTCTGCAGCCTCTGTTCAAAAATTACAGGGACTTTTAATGAAGCGCGATTGCATTAGAGAGCAAAACAAATCATAGTACCACATACCCGGGTCGAGGGTCATGACTATAGATGCACATTAGAATTTTTTAACCAAGTTTCTCCAATTTTAGACGGATCATTAAAGATCTGTGTGGTATGACGTCGTGAAAATAAAAACCTTTCTGTTCATTAGCTCTAATTGGCTTTTTGGAAATGCTAGGTGCGCTAAGATTAATTTGTTCTTTCGTGTGGCTGGTTTTCTCGAAAAATTTGTTCCTTTGATTATTGTTTTTAACCTCTCCAGGCCCTTACCACACATATGTACTTTTAGTTTTAATATCAATAATAAGAACAACAAATATTTTACAATAAATAACTTATTCACTACCGAATTCTTTAATAGGAGAAATACAAACTTTATCATTTATCTGCATTGATAATATTATTTCGGATATACAGTTCGGCAGTCTGTGCGTGTTGTTTGACTATTTGAATTCGTTTGAAATTGTTAAAAGTTGATAATTGAAGAAATAATGTCAGACTTGTTGAACATATTAAGTTCTAATAGTTGAAAAAAACCGCAGAAAAGAAATTTACTGTTACTTTTTTATTTTGTAAGAAATTAAAAAATTTACACATATGCGTTCATTGAAAATTTGAAAATGTAATCTGATACAGAGATTGAAAGGATTGCCGAAAGATAACAGTTTCCAATATCAGGGTCCAACGACATTTTTAGGCATACATGACAAGAAACTATCCAATATGCCATTTACGAATGAAGCAGACTTATTTCACGTGCTGTATGCGAACAGCCATCTAAAATATCCAAAAGCTGGGCTAACGTGACCCCGAAATCAGAGAGGACGGTATAGTCCATTGTCCTAGAAAGGAGGAACTCCTGCAAGATGTTACAACAAAAATTGTAGAAGACGAACTAGTTACATTTGTGGGAGATGTAAAGAACCGGTATGCCCGGAATGCATGAAACCATTTCACTCATAAATTACCATTAACGCTCAGCGGTTACAAAAATAGGTGTTATTTTCTTTCGTCAATTCTTATTGTTTGCCCAATTTTCTTTGCTTTTAAATTCCTTTTAATGTAAAGTGAATCAATTCTATAAGAAAAAAAATAATAATAATAATAAAGTCGTTTTTCTCTCACCATAACAAAAACGTCCCTAGAGAGGTTAACAACACGTCTTGTTCGCAAACATTATCATTTTCTTCACGAGTTCGCTTAGCATTCATGATCGTGAAATGTGTTGCGGAATTTCGCAGAGAAATTACTCACCTTTGTAGTGCAATATTTTATTTATGTATACTTAATGTAAATACTCGTAATGGCCGTCTTGTAAACCAGTTATTCATTGGTTTTTATAACTAAAATATTGCAAATATATTAATCAGTGCTTTTTAGCGAACTCTTTATTATTTTGTTAGGCAAGATTTTCGCCAAATTTAGGTCTATACCTGGCTGTCCATCTGTTTCTGACATTCTCAAAATCCTAAAAAAACTGAGACAGAAAGCAGACACTTAGGACTAGTATAGCATATTAAGTTTGAATACTCATATAGTATAACAAAAAAAAAAAAAAAAAAACTATTATACAATTGATATGTTTGTGTAACCCAAGCCAAACAAATTGTTTCAGTTTTCTTGCAAAAATGAAAACTTTCCGACTTTTGTATTAGCCATACCAAGTCTGAACAGATTGTTGAATAAACAAATAAGTGAAGAAATTCTTAATAAAAGTCTTTATATCAACCTTTCCCTTCGCCGTTTTCTTCCTGTGTTAGGAATTTGCATTCATAATCTATAGAAAGCTGTATCATCAGCTGACAGCTTGTGACAAAATCTTGATTTTGAGTAGTTTTTTTTTCAAGTTCATTCCTTACGTAATCGTTCAAATCGTTACAAATCGTGCTGAAACGAAACCGTGTGAACATACGACCATCTAAATTTACGAACAAATGTGAACTTATAAAACCGTCTTTTTAAAATTGCCCTCAAGTAATTTGAAATTCTGCTCTGAAACGATTTTCTTTATAATACAGAGAAACCTTGCTTTTTATTCCTAAGACTCTTTAGTAAAAACAATTTCACAACATTTAAAAGAAAACCAAAAGTAAAAGAAGGAATTGAGTTTAACAAGCACAGACAGTATATAAACAAACACTCATATAGACTGAATGTACATATTCTAGTTGCGTTAAAACGATAAGAAATCAATAAAAGAACTCTGTGAACTGCTTATGGAAGCAAACTATAAACACTTCTTTAATTTCAAAATTAACTAAAACAACGACTACTTCTACTATGGCAAACGTTATAGAAGGAAATGGGAAAGAAAGATCTAAAAACACACATATATAGCAAAGATATAGCAAAGTAAGGAAGATTTTTGTGCTCAGTTGCTGTGGCAAACAGCCAAAGAAAATATATCATAAAAATAATAGTACAATAAACAACAACTGTCATCCAGACTTTAGCTGATAATTGTGTAAATTTTTTGAATAAAGTTGTTGCTATAAGGTACAGAAACAACCCTCATAGAACCCAGTCGAACGTTGTAGCATAATACAACATAAAGCGTGACAAAGAATATTATTATAATGTGTACAGACGAGTAGATTTTTGTGTACGCGAACACAATGCAATAGGGTTCTGCGTGTCAATGACAATGATTTTCCATTGACAATAGAGAGAAAATTAGAAATAGAATTGAATTTCAAATGTCAAAAGTTTTTCGATAAATTTTTCTGATTTTTTGAAAATAATTTCATCAAAATTGAAAAAATAAATAAAAATTAAATGATATTCAGCAGCTTGCGACGAATATATTGCTAGACTTTTTTTTTTTAAATTTCTTATAATTATTTAGAATTTTGAATGTCACACATAATACGTGAGGGTGGTTTTGGTGACCATGCACTTTTCACATCCCCGTAAACTCACATTTTTGTAATAGCTTTTAATCCCCTTCAAAACATCTCAGAATTTCTTCAATGAAATTTTCTATAATATATTTTACACTCTTTCGGCCGCTAGTTCCATTCACAGCATAACAATTATCATGATGTTAATTAAAATTAATAAAAATAATTTACTTCCATAAAAATTATACATCTCCTTTTTTGAGATTTAGGTTTTCATTATCGTATTTTTTTTTTTTTTTTTTTTTTTCAATACCGTAAAATTGTGAAATCTGTTTTGGGAAAAACATTAACCAACGATCATTGGCAGGAGATTAGTTCTTTTTGTATACAAGGAATTAAACCCTTAGCCTTTCGATATTTCAAAGTATTTCGGAGGCGCATCCATCCAACAATTTAATTTAGTTTCAACTTTAATCTAACAAGATTGCTGAAAAAAATATGTAGAATTAAATTCATCTTTCTGTACAATGACGATTTTAAGTGGACTCACGCCAAACAACTAGTAATACTTTACAGGGCCTGCTATGTACATGTCTACGCCTTACAAACATTTGTCTCGTATAAGGATTTTATTGTTGTTTTGAGAACGACGAGTGGATGTACTTACTGTCTTGTTTGGTGTGCAGGCAACTCGAGGACGAGCTGATGGAAACACTGAGAAGAAGTTTCGAAGGACTTGATTAAGGGGTAAATCGCTTTTGCTAGACAAACCTATACATAAACACAAAACAACCTATTTTACGTCGATGCTCAAGCGAATCGAGAATTGTGAACAACCTCTTATCGCCATTGAAGCTGAGAAGTTTTAGTAAGCGATGGCGTAAAATGTACATTATAGCCGGTCTTGCTTAATTATAACGTTTTAGCTTCTTTTTTTTCGTGTTTTTCATTTGGGTTTCGCGCACAGTTAAAGCAAACGAAAAACATTTCTTAAGGTAATTCGTTGCATTTAAAGAATCTCTGATGCATATTTTTGTGAAAGTTTCAAAAGGAACAGAAAATTTAATATGCTGTTAACCTTTAATAGTAGGTAGACAAATGCGGTACTTTTTTTAAATGCATATACTATTCATTCATATTCATATATATTATAGATTTTACGCTTTACTTATTTGTTGGTGCCTTCCTCTCAGAAATAAGAATATCAGAAATCTTTACTGCGTTTCTCTAAAGCCTTTTGTTCGCTAATGAAGTGCAATGTTAGAAATTTTTATATGCTATTCAGCAAATATCAATACTTTACTTACAAAAAAATTCTTTCTCTTACAAATACCTGAACTTAACCATAATATATATACATATAGATTCTATAGAAATTAATGTCATGGAGCTACATCGATGGTAGCGGTGGTAGAGGTATGTCGTTCTCAATTTTCCATTACATTCGTTCTTCTTATTATTATTTTCCTCTCAGATAAGAAAAATAATAATAATATGAAGCACGACAAGAAAAAAATCAATACCGAAAAATGTTTGTAACCATCTGCAGTAAATTCAGGCAATTTTCTGCGATAGCGAAGGTGGTGCCGTTCTTTCCATTGGTGCTTTATCGGCGGGGATGGCGGTGGCGATGGTGTTGACGATGATAGCAGAATTAATAATGGACTACATTCATTTACTGATATTTTGATTAAGCGGAACAAATGATAGCAAAATTTTCTTTTTGTGTATAAATATCAAACGTAGCGAGTGTTCGACATGTTATCAATTGATATTTGGCTTAAAAAATATTGACTTTAAAATAAAACAAGAAAAAAGCGAAGTATAATAATAATGAAAATATGAAAGGCTATGAGTAAGTAAATATTTTCTCATTTTGTACAAACAAAATCGAAGCATTTAAACACAAAAATATAGTTAACTATTTACAAAAATAACAGAACAAAAAGAAGGAAGTAAACAAAGAGAACTAAAATAAACTCATTTATGTAAACTCTGAACGACCTATGATCCAAAGGGGGTGGCTTTGCTTTCCTTATCGATATTGAAGACTGTTAAGAACTCAGGACAACGGCCAGTAATAGTATTCTACAGTACTTCCAACTTAATTGCTTAATTATCTGAACTTAACATTGACACAAACTCTTTCAATGACCATCAACATAACCACACAATTTTTCCCAATATGGCAACAATGGTGGTGTTTCAATTAAAGGCAAAATTGATGGAACAAAAAAATAAGCAACGAAACTACTATCAAAGATGCACACTTTCCAAAAAAAAAAAAAAAATAATAATGAAATTTATCTCTTTTAATCTCTCTCTCCCTCCCCCTTAATGAAATTAAAGTTTCTCTACGAAAACAGAAGAAAATGGAATTAGAAAATAGTTAGATTATCCCAAAAACGTAAGTAAGCTAATTGTTTTCACTTTACACCGAATTTTACATATTCGCCATATCAGCCAAGTATACGCACATAGATATTTATGAGTAAATGAGCTCTATGCCCCTTTCCGCTTCTTGGAGTTTATAGCTTATTATGCGCTCTTGGCAATTCTAACAATGTCGACATTGAACTCTTTCGTGTTGTCTCAGAAACCATACTCAGGGTTGGCCCCTTTTCTGAAAAAGATACATAATGAAGAATTTCTTTTTTATTAACGTTACGGAAGGTTCTCTTTTTTTAGCACCAGAACATATACGTGAAAGACTATTTGGAATTGTTATACATAAATCATATATGTGTTTGTTTATCAATGTCGTCAAAAAATAAAAATAAATAAATAAATAAAACAAAATATAAAAAATGTAGTCGGAACTGTTGGAGCACCCAGTATATATTACGTACATATTCTTGATCCATTTCAAATTCTGAATCAATTAACATGACATTGGCATGTCTGTCTATCCAACTATGCTAAGTATTTTCTCAGGAATAAAAATTAAGATATTGGTAAATTTCTGCATTGAGATTAGCACACGCCTACTCCTAGACAGTTGGCATTTAAATAAACGAAATTACTTTCTTACTCTCTTGGTGTGAAACACTATATCATATATATTAAAATCGCATATCGATTAACAAAATCGTTTACGTTCGTAATGACTTCTTGTAAGAAGTCGTTATTTAAATATTTTGAGGGATGTTGTCACCCCATACTATTTTGTTGTCATTTTCTGGTCGCCAGCAAAGAAAAAGACATAACAAGTCTATAGAGACACACACTACAGGCGTCCATTAATTATGGAAATTTCAATGGCCAGAAATTTCAAACTGTTATATGTTATGTTAGTTTAGTAGTATAGAGTAAATTTGAAAATGGTTACCTATTTGGTTTTTTTTTAAAAGATCTCAAAATTCATAGTAGAATACGTTGGTTTTTAACTTGGCATAAATATTTGTGAGAGTTATGTAAGTCCGTACTATAAAAGTAGTCGCAATCTACGCAAGTACTTACCGTTTTATAAAATGGACCTACATCAACAACGATTTTTATAATTTCCGCACCTGCTGGCCATTGGTTACATAAATATATTGCCTCAATTGATCCCTTAAAAAATTTAAAACTAATGCGATATGAAGTGTAAGCAATATGTGGCATGCATGATTTTCTTACTAATTCTTTGTGAAAGCAAATATTTAATATTTGATTTCATATACTGAGTGTAATATATGCGCATATAAAAATCCTGATAAATGTTTATAAGCAATTTATTTATGCATTGTAAATATTTTTATATCTCACGCTAAAAAATTCTGCATGTAAATTATAAATATATATAGAAAGATAAGAGATAAAGTATTTAGAAGAACAAATGTGCACTGAACAAAAGAAGAGCGTATAAATCGAATACCTAAAGTCGCTACACTTTTATGTAGACAATGTTGCAATCAAATATTACAAGCGATCACAGATTAAAGCAAAGAATTCGTGACGGCATATTTACTTGGTACCACATCCTTATCTCGTTGCCATTAATTTGAATTATCTCTTCGTGTCGCATAATGTAACATATTAAAAATATCAAAATACTTATACACAAACAAAGAGTAATTATCCTCTATCTTATTAACAAGCATCTTGATGGATGCACGTGGATCAAGATGATTACAAGAACCAAACATGTGACTGTAATCACTATAAGTTTAAAATTGAAAATTTTTCCAGATTGCGTTCTGCTATTTATGGAGTGTGAAGGTTTGCCTATCGACCAAGGTTTTCCCTTATTCCCAATTAAAGGAAGAGACGGGTAGCTTAAGCAGCGCAATGTTACACAGCGATCCCAGGCTTATCAACCTTATCGTCCAACACGAAAGTTTAAGTGATTCAGGTATTCAAAGCTTAAGAATCATACTCACTTAGTTCGCAACCTGTCTCTAGTCTGCATGTTTTTTTCAAAATAGATCATCTGTTATTAAGAAAATTCATTAACGATTTTGATTTTTTGTATTCGAGTTTGTGGCAATGCTGTTGAAGCCATTGCAACGATAATGTTTTCATTTTTAACGACATTTTTTGATGTCTTTCTTTCTTTTTTTTTAATATGGATCAATTACTCGGGGGATGGCGCCTATTCGTTTAACACGGTGACTGTCGTAAAGAAGTGACGAAAGGGAAAGAGAATGAATTTGGACTTGGTTTTGAACTGTCCACGTACAGCTGTCATTGTGATGGCATGTGAAAAATGAATATTAACGGTTTTTTTGTTTTTCGGAGACCTATCCGCTGTACGTTCGCTGATGGGCCATTGGAAATGCATGAATCGCCTAGTGCTTTTCAAAGTAAATCGATACTGAGTGATGAATCGTATATTCATGTGTCTAGATTCGTAAATGTCGTATTGGTCGTTCCAAAAACGTAAGATGAATAGTGAAAAAACAATTTCCAAACACAGCGAACAACAGTTTCTTAATTAAGTTTTTCACCAAAAATTCAAGCTACATTCGTGGACTATATCCATTTTTAGCAGAACGGCACCACCTACTATTTAGCTTGTCAAGCAATGGCTCCATTGGTTTAGTACTCTAAAAAGACACCTGTGATGTTTCAAGACCCTATATACATATATACATATATATGCAAATATAACACATTATTCAATTATCATTTCGTTTGAAGATTGGTTCTATCTAAAAATCACATTGATTCCTACATCTGTTTATCATCCTACGAACTTATTAAGTAATGTGTTATGTATATAAAGATAATCCAAATATCTTTCGGTACTTCAAGTTCTGAAAAGCACTCACAGAGAGAATATAAACTTTTTAGTACGTATGTAAATTGTAAAAAATTTTTAATAAAATTCCTTTTGCAAATCCGGACGCTTTATCTGCCCGAGGTTTAATTTATGATTGCAATAATCATTGTAAGAATCGAACAATCTAGGGTCTTACAAAAGAAAGTTTCAACAATGAATTGTGTCTGTGTAATGAACTGTAAATGGTAGAGACACAATTCAAGGATTTTTCGCTATTTTTTCGAACAGTCTCTAGCTAACTTTTAGAACAAATTGCAAGACTTTAATTTGAGTTTCAGGCAGCTTTTTCAATATTTCAAACAAGTCAAACAAAAATTCAATTCTTGAAAGAATTATTAATCGGTGCGATAAGTTCACAAATGAAAATCTTATATTTTTATGGACTGGAAAATGTCGGTGCGATTAAATCGCATTAAAATTTCATAATCTTGCGCTGTTTGAAGTGCAACGGATAATATCAGCAAAATCATCGGCTCCAGTAGTCAAGAATTGAAAAGACTTTCAATTTGAAACTAATCTACTAAAAAAAGAGAAGAAGAAGAAGAAGAAGAAGAGAAGTAAAGTAAAATAGAAAACAACGAGAAATCTTTAGGATATTAAGTTGACAGCGGCCTTAAAAGGAACATGGTGCAGTACTGATATTTACACGTTATCCCTCTTTCCTCCCCTTTGCCGTACCGTGATATAATTATTTGCTATTTTAATTATTAAGAAAAATTAAAAAAGCAATTAGTCTTAAAGATACGCTTTAATGTAAAATAGTGGCTAACTCACAATATTTAACTATTTAGAGATGAATTTTCAGTTTAAAATGATAATAACACAAAAGGGATAATGTATTTTTATCAAAAAAAAAAAAAAAAAAAAAATAATATAACAAATTCAAATATTTTTTAAAGAAACAAGCTAAAATCGATTCAATAAATTTTAAGTCATAATTAGTTTGCGTGCACTTCAAGTTATTTTACGCAAACTTACTCTACTCATACCATCCAATGTAATATATAAAGCAAATAAGAGAAATGTTAGATGTTCTTTACTAAAGTTAAACTTGCAGTTATAGTATTAGTTTTTATACCTATCGATTGTCAATTCTTCTTCCGAAAAACGCTCATAGACAAGCGTGAAGCTCTTATTTGTTTTAGCCGTTCCTGTTGGTCTTCTCTTGCCCAAATTCTCAAAAACATATAGCTAATGCGTTGCTCATGCCCGAATAACGACAGCACACTTTTCAATTAACAATTAAGCTCTTCTGCATGAGAATAAAAAACGCTACTTATTTAAAATTTTACTGCATTTCGTAACGTAACGTCGTAACCTTCCCTACATATATGGCTGTTTTCGTTATTCGCTTGATATGCAGTGTTGGTTTTTTACACCACTTTCCTAAAATTTATTATCACCCCAGGCGCCGTCAGACAAAGCGAAGATTTATTAAATTGCTGTGTTGTAAAATAAGTACACATTTTATTTTACCAACATTGATCTATCGTTCAACTCTTTAAACATTTGCTGCCTTACGTTTATGTAAATTTGGTATAACCAACCTCTTCGCGAACAGTATTCCAAAAATGCATAATGCTAGACGTGTACGCCATTTCTTCCAATATACCTATAACAATTTATCGGTGCATGTATCCATCTATCTATCTTTCTTTCTCTCTCTCGCTCTCTCTCCCTGTTTACCGATCTCTATGTCTTATCTTTCTCTTTACATCTATTCCTATTTCGCTTTCTCGCTCTCCCCTACTCTCCCTACCCAACTACTCAATCACATTGTCGACCTTTCTCCGTCTTTCTCGTTCTCTCTCTTTCTCTCTTTTCACTATATAAATCAGTATAGCCTCTAAAATTCTAATCACAGCTGAAAACTTAGCTTACAAAAATATCTCTTCCTTGCAAATGAATAAATACTCAGAACTTTGGGAAACGACTCACAATATCCTAAACATCTGAACAACCCTACAAATTTTTCCTTGTGAATAATTTGCAGTCCATGAGGTGGATATCAGCGCTTTACTTCGAAACTGATTTAAGTCCATGTAAACAAAAAAATCAGACACAATTTCTTCTCATTAATATATGTGTGATTCGAATAGAAGTCGAGATAAAATTTAATTACAAATACATATTTATTGTTTTCGATTTTTTTCAGTTTATATCGATTTTTAAAAAAATTTAATTAATCACATTTTTCAAGTACCATGCAAAAGAAATAGAAGTAAGGCCGCCTGGGCTAAACGTAATAGACAAGTCTGCGAAAAATGTAGCTTAAAAACGCAATATATATGTCAAAACGGGTTTGAACCAAGTTTCTTTTAAATAAGTCAAGTTAATTGGTTTCAGATAAAATAGATACACATGAATCCAACATCCGGCAGTGTAGTATTACTAAAGTAATGTCGAAATAATAAATCAAATAAATTCATTCTACGAGATGTGTTCAAAAAAAAAGGTGACTTTTCAAATTTCGTGGACTACGGACTACGTTTTTGTTATTTTAGTAAACATGTCCCGAACGTATCCTAACATTAGCAGCCATTTTGTTTTTTGAGTTTATTTTTGGCAAATATAAAGTGTTTTGTTGTGTTTGTAAGTGGTACAAGCTTTTCGCAAAAGGCCGAAAGGATGTTAATGCGATGAGCACGTTGAAACAGTAAAGAAAATCGCTATGAAGGAATGTTGTAGGCGTGGAACCTATGGCAGCAAAATTTGTTCCGAAATTGCCGAATTTAAATGAAAAGAACCGTCACATAAGCATTCGCTTAAGAGATGTTAAATGACATCACCAAAGTTTCAGATTATCTCGAAGAGATCATGAGTATACAGTTACGACGTTGAAGCCAAAGCTCAATCATCGCAATGGAAACGACCAGGAGAGCCAAGACCGAAAGAGCACGCCAAGTTCGGGCGGCTGTGGAGGTTGTGCTCAACGTTTTCTTCGATTGCATGGGCGTTGTGCGTCCTGAGTTCTTGCCAGATGGTCGTATAGTCAATAAGGAATATTACCTTCAAGTTATGCGTCGCCTGCGTGACGCAGTATGAAAAAAAAAAACCCTGAAATAATGCAACATGTCGCACGTCATTGCTGGCTCATAGGTTTTTGGCCAAAAACGACACCGTAATCATGCTTCAGTCATTCATCGAACTTGGCTCCCTGGGACTTTTTTCTCTGTGTCAAAAACTAAAACGACCCATGAACGGAAGGTGTTTTGCCTTGGTTTTGGTGTAGACAAAGACCGCATCGCTGGAAGATCACAAAACCATACCAAAATGCGCATATCAAAAGCTCTTTGAGGACTGGACAAAGCGCTGGCATAAGTGTATTATATCTAAGCCAGACTACTTCGAAAGGTACAAAATCGATATTGATAATTGAATGAATATTTTTCGAGCAAAATAAAATGTCACCTTCACTTTTTTGAACACATCTCGTATGTAATACGATGTAGGTTTTTTAATTTTAAAAAAATGCTACCAAAAAAACCAATAAATTGGTTATATATTATATAATATATCTTCGATGCGGAATTCAAGAATTGAACTTATGGTATATTTTATAGGAGCTAGCAATAAATCAAGACCAAGAAACTTTAACAATATAATGTTGACATGAATGTACTAAAAGAACGAGGCCAATTGAAATTTATGGGAATTATTATAGCATATAACATGTGCGAACCATATAATTACTTAAAATTCTTCTCATATAGGATGATATTGAAGTAGAATACGACAAATTAATTGCAAAATATTGCTGATTTTAACTTCTCTGATAAAGTAAATAAAATTTGAATATTTTGTACATTTTTCAACATCAAATCATATATATATGATGTTTTAGTTCAAGCGAAATTCATTTTTTGATGACATACATAAAAAATTTCCAATTTATTTATTCTTTAATCTTAAAAGGGGGTTCAGTCTGTTTGTAGCCCTTAAAAATGTATAATAAAATTACTATTATTATATATTATATGTATAATAAAATTACTACTATTATGTGTATACATTATATATACATATATATATAAATAAATAAATATATATATATATATATATCAACTCTTTTTTTGATAATAGAAAAAATGAGCCACTGCCTATTATAGAGCATGGTATAGAGCTTGGTTCTTTTACCTTTTTTCTTTTTTAAGATAATGGTGTTGGGCATAAAAGATTCGGTCACGACCGAATATAGTTTTCTTACTTGTTTACTAATTAGCTGGTAATCAATAAAGTTACATAGTACAGAAATACTCTTTATTTATTTATTTTAAGGAAAACAAGAGATCTTTTTGCATATTTTTACATCAATTTAATTTTAATTTCAATGTATTTTCATAAGATGAGAGGAAAAAGTGAAGGCAATGAAACTGTTATCTTTCTACTTAGATGTGATAACAATAAATCAGACAAAGAGTATAAAAATAATAATGATTTTCGTTCAGAAATTAACAGAAATTCTCTATATATACCACACATATTTATATATATATATATGTTTGTATGTATGTAAGAACATAGCTTTAATAATAGTTTCTTTTATAAGAAAATTTTTTACATCTTCCCTACAAAAGACATTTTATATCTACGGCACACGTCACCTAAAAAATTTTTCGGCAATTATACAGAAAATGTACACAACTATACTTTAGAAACTGTTTTCGGGATTTTTAACTGTGCACAACAGGCCGTG
Organism: Glossina morsitans morsitans; assembly: GCA_001077435.1. NCBI lineage: Eukaryota > Metazoa > Arthropoda > Insecta > Diptera > Glossinidae > Glossina > Glossina morsitans. Next base: position 15,865 of record CCAG010013960.1, on the reverse strand, counting down.
AATGACTTTTTGTGAATATCATTTTCAACAGAAAAATTTTAATGAAGAACTTCTTCATAAAACGTTCATAAATAAGATCATTTTACCTTTTCTTTTATAAAGCATCCTGTAGGTAAATGATTTGTCATCCTATATGAGAGAATGGGTTAGTTCATCCCCTTTTCAATGCAAAGTCCTTCTATAAGCGTATTTAAAATTTACCACCAGCCTGTTACAGATATGTAATCTGCCGGAAGATTTTCCCAAGTTCACATAAGATATCGATTGCTATATCGCCAAACTTGAGAAGACTACTATTTTCTTTTCTATAAAAAGATGGGTAGACTCATATGTTTTCATTCAGATACATTACCTATATATCAGAAGTTAATCTTCTCAGATTTTCCATATCGTTTTATAAGATCGTCTGTTATACCTTTCTCTATAAACTGTACTGTGTTTACATCGCTTCCTTACAATAGATCTGTATGCTCTTATATAAGAAAAATACTTGCGACACTTCTCACACAATTTGAAAAACAGGTCTTTTCCAGTCAGATAGAAATTGTTATTGCGTATTATTTTTTAATTTTTTTTTACAAGAAAATGAAGTGAATCTTATCTTTTTGTAGAAGCTCCACTCATACTGTATTGAACGAAGCCATCTTAACTTATCTACGTGCTGTCTAAGAATCTTACAAAGCTTTATTAAAATTCTCGTTTAAGTAAGTAAGCCGTTAACTTGGTTTTACAATAAATTGAATTAATTTTCTTAATTTATAAGTGAAACAAAAGTAATCCTTTTTCATTGTTTCGTATTCTATTTAATAAACAAATTATATCGTTTATGCGTCCCTGTATAGCTTTATCGTCCGTTTATCCGTAATAATGCTTAACAATTATTGAGTTATTTTAATAACAGCAACGACAGATTGTGGTGAGAAAGACTTACCGTTTCCACGCAGCATGAATGTTCATAAAATCGAAGTAAAACCAAATTCAACAACACAAAGATATCGACATTGCGATATTTAACAACGGACTAAGGATCGTTGTTGCAGGCACTCAAGCAGCATTCGCTCGAAGAGTTTACTTAAGTCTTGCCCTTTAAATGCTTTTGATTAATGTTTAATTTGCGAATCGGTTTCCGGTGAAAATATGTTTAAATGAAATTATGTGTTAATGTCAGGCGCATAAGTACACGAGTACACAAATGCACAGATATTCATACACAAACGCGAGAACGTAAACTTTTGCTTTTTTCCCTTTTTTTTATTAAGCACATTTGATGTCTTCTCTCTTGTTTGTTATTTTTTGTCTCTTCACTTTAATTCAGTTTCTTACACTTGATTTCACAGCTCGATATACTTTATTTTTCATTTATTCACTTGTTTTTATTATATTGTATGGATTTTCATATTATGGCATTTATGGCATCCAGAACATCAGTGACGACATCGTCAGCGGCAATAATAGTGCTCGATACACAATGAATCACTGTCTGTAAACAGATGAAACGAAAAACAGTGCAATAAGAATATAATAAAGGTAACATACATATATATATGCACATAATTACATAGTGTTTATTGAATTTTATATGGATGAGAGACTGCAGAAAGAGTGAGAAAGCGAAGCAAATGAAAAAGAAATAAAAAATAAAACGAAAGAAGTAAAAGATTTTTAATTAAAATAAACAAATTCAATGGGAATTATTTTTGAATATAAAAGACAATTCACTTTCGTTGTCGTCGTAGGTATTATTATTGTGTGATATGAAAACTTTTTTAATTTTTTTTTTTTTAACTAAAATACTTTATTCGTCAATATTGCAGAAGTGTTTAATAATAATCGTTTAAATGCGTTGAAACGTTATTATGGAAGACCAGGCGACGACATTTTTACACTTAACACTTTGTAAATCTTTAGCCTTTCTTTACGCGCTGGAAATTGTCGATATTGCTGTAAGCTACATTTAAATCGCAACGAGATACTGGCTAAAGATATCACATTCGCTTTAAGCTGAATTTTCGATGTGTACCGCTTTTAAAGATAATATTAACTAGAAAAATTGAACCTTGGAAAGTTTAAAATCTTTAAATTTTCTTTATGCATTCACTTTATTGTTATATTCACTGACTTTTGAAATCAACTAAAGCTTTCAGTTTCACTAAACTTAACACTCGATCTGTGCTTCATTAAATACGTAAAGATTTTTAATAGTTTTGGCAGGGTTGGAAATATTTGCAAACCAAGTTGTGAAAAATATATTAGCCTTTACACACACACATTCATTTTCTAATATGTACACAATTCAAGTATCTCTCAAGATTTATTAAGTTGAAGGCTCAAACAAAAAAAGACTGAGGGACGGACATACGGACGGTGAGTCAAAATTTTGTTTGGTAAGGAACAGTTTATAAGATATGAATTATACGTATATTAATCTTAGTTAGTATTGATAACGGCATATCACAGATAGTTTGCTCATATCCATCAAAGATCAGTATAAACGCGCTAACACTCGGATAATGTCCACTCCCTGGAGTGGACATTTTTATACACTTCACCCTTATACCCTTCAATATGGCTGTGTCGCCATTTTGGTCAAAACTTTTGCAACACGCAGAAGGAAACTTCAGCAACTTAAGCATGTCCATCTGTCTGTCACCTGTATTATGTCTATGATAAAGACTCTTCTAAAAATGTCGGCTTCAAATTTAGAAAAAAACTTGAAAATGCTTGCCCACAAGTTGGTCCTGTAAATCGGCAAGACCAATCAAAGAATACGGCCACGGTACATCTCTGTTTTCAAGAGAAAAAAAATTGGATTTTTCGCCCGCTACTCATATGCTAAAATAGATGCAACGACAAAAATTTTCGTTAACATACACGGAAAAACTCGGCCACACTCACCAACAGTTCAAATATCAAAATTCCATTTTTTTGTGTTTTATCGTTCTAACAAAAAGGTAATGGGCTCGGGAGAACACGATTCCATTACTTATTAAATTTTCATACACACTTGTGATGTAATTATTCCAAATTTTACGAGACCGCTTAGTCAGCGAAGATTTTCCATTTAGCAGCAGGTGGCTTTTCCTTCGTGCAATGAAGCTACTGTTTTATGAACTGTATGGCAAATGGCGCGATCCTGCGAAAAATTAATTAGTCAACATCCTTTGACAACGTAATCTATGCGCTGTAACGGTCGAACCTTTGACTTTTAAAAAGCTTTTGGAAAATAGTATCGTCCAATAACACCGCCTACCCAAACATCGCAGCATACTGCTACTTGTTGTAATTGGAGAATTTGTTCGACTACTCTTCTTAGATTTTGAGAGCCACAGGTGCAACAATTTTGTCCGCTTTCGCGCCCAGGCAATCGAGCAAGCCTTTAATAGCTCAGAATCGTGATCTGGTTCAGTCATTTCCAATACCGTTTTACCAGGTGTTTCTACAAGCTTTTTTGTTTGTCGTATGTTAAAAGTTTAAAACGCGCAAAAATAATACATTCATCGACCAATAACCTAAATCGTTAGTGAACCTAAAACGGACCAAAGCAGTGTTAAAAGTTGTGAAGTAACACAGTGCCTCTTTCAAAGATCTGAAGTTATGACAGATACACGTATTTTAACATTCTTACTTTCCTTTCTGAAATTATTCGTGATCTGCTGAACAGAGTGTCATAATTTACGATTTTTTTTATGTGTCAAAATTTTTGATCAGATGTCAGAATACCAATAAGTCACAAAATTAATTTGAAATTTGTGACTGACATGTTATCAGTGACCTTTTAGCAATAGTGCTCACAATACGTCCTTAAGAGTTTGAATGCACCATATTGTCCGCAAGAGTAGCCGGCTAGTTAAGAATCGCGACTAACAAGTCAGCATTTGCGGGTTCAAATCTCAGTGCAGTAGAGTTTACTGTGATCGTAGCTATAGTGAGTGTTCAGTCGGTAAAGACGTAACACTTACCGATTGAACACACAAATCCAATGCCCTAAGGTCATCTCCCTGTATCACTTCTTCTTTCCGGCCGTCACAGTGTTACACGAATAGGGGATATTCCCTGAGTGATCGATCGTTTAAAAAAAAGAAGAAGAAAAATATATTACAATAAAAAACAATTTTATATAACTTTTCCTCCTTCTTATTAAACATATCGCTATTTAATGAGCTCTGGATATCTTGCAATATATCTAATATTTATAAAGCAAACTTCTTTCAAAAACCTATTGTTTAGGATTTGCTTATATAAATTTAGAGGATATTGTAAGATTATCATGAAATCGACATATCGATTGCTTTATTTCTAAACGAACCCGACTGACGAACTAAATATAGAAAGTTTTGATAATCTTTGCCGGTAAAGTCCCTCTATTCCGCCAGCTCAATCTTAGGGTTCCCAATCCTATATAAGTTTTTATAAATCTATTTACCGTGGGCTTAAAATAGCTCTAATTTAAGAGCAGGCTGCCCTGTTAATTCAAAGTAATTCAAGTGAAATCCCTGCACTCCATGACCTGGCGCATTTTGATGAAAGTTTACTCATGTCTTAAATGCAACTTTCATTCTTTATATAAAAATGCCTTATTTCTCCTTCGTTTTGAACACTTTTTGCAAAACCTCTTAAACGTAACTAAAGCTAACCGTTATCTTTTTAAAATGAAACTGGAAATGAAGGTAACATTAAATTTGCACCCTTCACTTAGTCATCATGCATTTAATTATAAATATAAACACAGCTCGTACCCATTGTTGGCAATCAGTAGAGTACACAAACTTTATTTTAACTTTTTAATGTATTGAGAATCGAGTCAGGCATGTTCACCATTTATTTCAAATGGCATACGTAACTTGTTATATTGTTAAATATAAACATAAACGAAAGCCTAACGTAAACTTTAGATTTATATAATTTTTGGTTTTTTCACCAACTGCACGTAATATGTACCTTAATGGATATCATATCTGTGTAAGCAGAGTATGCGAAATTCGAAAAGAAAATTAATTTTTTACAAACAAACTGCGATTATCGATGCAACGATTAATTTTGATATTGAAAACCGCCAGAATAAGAAAGATAAGACGATGTATGATGGTAGAGAACACGACAAGGAGAAATTAAAATTGACAACAACAAGACACCACACCACTACGCCAGCATTACCAGAATAAACGGTCTGTGAGGATTGTCTGCTATTATTTTGAAAGCGACTGTACAGACAATCGAAAATTCAGTCAGCTGTACGTTTGTTACCTAATCTTAAGTGCCCATGGAATCGTGTTTATTTTCTTTTCTTCTTCCTCTTCTTCTTCTTCTTCTTCTTCTTCTTCATGAGCCTTTTCTTCTCCTTTTTCGTTATACCATCCATTTGTCTGTTAAGTATGCATGTTTGGCTGCATCACAATATGTTTGAGTATGTGGGTGTGTGTCTGTGTGCGTATGTATGTTCATTTGTTCCTCGTTAGCATTCATCAACCAGTTTTTTAAAATGTATCTTGAAAAGAAAATAACAAAGTAGAAGGTAAACAGAGAAAACACAAAAATAAATTTAGGAGATATGGACTGATATACACGGTGATTGTTTTCTTGGTTGAGTTTTATAAGAACTTTCAATGAAATGGATTTCATGCATTAGCATAGCATGAACACAGTAATAACCAAGAGTTATGTTATAAAAACTCAATGAAACACAAAAAAAAAAACCTTAAGTTAAGTAGAGAAACCAGAAGAAAAAGAAACGATTTTGAAAACATTTTAGGCCGTTATTTATTCGGTTAAAAGCAAGATAAACAAGACAGCTAGGCATTTATAAGAGGGTTTGGATGATCTTTTGGAAAATCTGGTAATCGCAATTTTTAAAATTTGTTGAACAAACATATGGACCGACAACTCGCTTAACGAATTCTAGTAAATTGTTTAAAGATTAATGCAGTAGTTACTCAGTTAGTTACTCAGTTAAATAAAGGTTACAATGTTTTCTCAAACCATCCAATAACGAATGCGTTATTATTATTTAAAGTTTTTATACGAAAATTTTAAAATATTTTAATAACAAGCTCGCTTTGTAAAATTCATAATTGATCGATTTATGTCATTACGTTTTTTCTTTTTTTTTTTTGTGTTCACATCCCAATAAGGATCGTGGTTATAAGTTGTGTAAAAACTTTGCAGCATTGAATGATTTCGTTGAAAATTTTTAATATGAACAAGTATGAATCAATTTAATGAATAGATGCGAGATGTATTTTTCAGTTCTATGGCTTAGAGATGTTACAAGGTAACTTCTACAAAGCTCACAAAACGTTTCTGTATGTGGCAAAACTGTCTAAAATTAATTGCCGGAAGTCCACGTGGGACAGTTCTTGCAGTAAAAAGTTGAGGGCTTTTATGTTGCTTTAGCAGCTTTTTCATTTAGACCAGGAAATGGTGCGCCCCCTTTAAAGTTGTAATCTGACAAGTAAAGCGTTTTGTGTAATATTTTTCTGTAAAAGTTCATTAGTAAAGGCACATTGTATCTCTTGAGACAGAAATGCAATGTCATGAATGCTTTGAACATCTAAAAAAAGCATTGAAAGACGCTACAAAAACTTCTCCTGATTCCGGTAATCATATGATAATTTTACCAAAGCGAGATCTTCTCAAGTCGTTTAAACCAATTTCCAGTTCAATTCGGAGTGCTGTGTCCTCCCGATTATGAGGTGCCAATCTACTAAGAAGAATAGCTCGAAAATTTCCTTTGCTTAGAACCTGTCATTTGGAGAAGTGGAAACTCTTTGTTGTAGCCTACTAAAATTTACGCAGACCAGAAGGCGCCTTGGGGCGACTAACGAAATTTAAATTTGTTTGTGAAGGAACAGAGAAAAAATGTACTTCGGCCAAAAGAAAAATTCCACATTGAATTTACTAAACAAACAGCCAAGCATGGCGGAAGATATCTTACTACATGAAATTACATTTCTTGGGAGAGTGTCGATGTGACATTTCAAAAAACGCTATGGATAGATTTGTATATAAAAGCTTTTGCAAACTGCAATGCTATCGCATGCCAAAGAAAATCAATCACTTCTATAGAAATTCCAGCAGGATAATGATCCGAAACATTTATCTACTTTGATGAAAGTGTGGTCCCGGGAGCATAAAATGACCACTCTCCAAGCCACGAATCTATTGAGAACGTTTGGGAGCTCAAACGTCATGTTTCCTGTAGCAACAAAACCGAATTGTGGGAAAATATTCAAAAAGCATGATATAATATACCAGTAGAGACCTGCGACAATTCATTTTATCCATGCCCACAAAACTCGAAACTGTCCTTAAAAATGATAGCGTTTATACCATTTATTGACTGCCTGAATTGATTTCTATAGAAATGATTATTTTTAAGTCCACAATATCGTGCCATTTTTAAGTGTTTGCACATACGCCTATGTTATTGTCAATCTAGGAACGTACGATATTTTTCATGTCGGTCTTTCTAAAGTTTTTGTTTACACTTAACGTTGCTCTAAAATTATAATGTTCTTACTTCCTAAAAAAGAGTACTCGCTACCAACATGAACCTGTCCATCTCTGTGTATATATGCATGAATTTTCTTTCGGAATCAATACTTTCCAATTTTTTTTTTAAGAATTAAAGTGCTCCATAATGACCGCAAAAGGGTATGCCTTTGCCTTTGTTGAGGGCAAACAAATGCATTGGTGAATCCGCGCAAGTATCATCAATCGGTGCGAGCTTGTTCGTTATCGAAGGACTGTCTGTTTGTCCTTCGACTTGTATTAACTACTTACGGGAGACGCCATGCACTTTTTAATAAAAAAAATTTGTTCAGTATGCTTACGATATTTTCGATCCTAGCCAACTTATTCATTTCCACAGCTTCAGCTACTCATTTTTTCTAGTGTAGTCCTACTTAAGACCAAAAAAAAACATGCCACGGCCTAAACGCCGTCAATCTCTTTACACTTTGATATATGCTGAACAATAACTTTTAAGCAACTGAAACCTATACCAGCCAAACATCATCATGTTCTCTATAACCAAAATTTTTGGAAAATTGAACACGTCATGTACGTTTTACAAAACAACCGATTTCAACTGACAAAATTTATTTCTACCCCTGTATGAATACATATATGCATATGTATATAGGTATATGCTATGTATGTACGTATATATGTGAAGAATCTTTTCTTAAAAGGGATACTTTTTAAGATTGTAATTTCCAATTTGAAATATATGTTTTTCCAGATTTGAAAATGTGCAACACAACTGCAAACCGTGCAGCGATTCAAGATTCCTAAATGTTTCGATATGATTAAGCAATTTTACCGAAGCGGCAACTGAGCTATGGGTGCTCATCAGAGACCTTGACTACCTTCACCGTTTCTCCGTTTAGACCGCGGCTTAGATTGCTTGAAGGCGAAGACGTGACGCAACTAAGATTGCACAGAATAATTAGCAATTGCAGCCATTGTGTGCATCAGTGTTTTCAAAGTCTTAAAATAAAAAAAAATTTACTTTTGTACATTGACTTTTTTTTAAATTTCTTTTTCATCTACGCTATAAAAATTATCACTGCTTCATTATCAATTATCAGTACTTCTTTCTGCATGTTGCAAACACTTTGTGAAAATGAATGTAGCTTCAAAAAAAAACTCCTCCGAAAGGTTACTACAAAGTCAATGCTGATCGACCTATTGGCACGCTCTCTGTGAATAAAACGCTTTTATATATAAAATAACATAATATAATTAAAGAAATTTTAGTGAAAAAAACAAATACAAATTTTTCATTTACACCTTAGTTTTATATATATATCGCCTTTAGCGGATCCGCTAGATGCGGTGAGTATTCAAAATTGAAAGTTATAAACGAAAAATTTGTATTTGCTTTTTTTTTCGCTAAAATGCCTTTTATTTAAAAAGGCTCTTTGAAAAATGAATTTTATTAAATTAATAAGAAATAGCATTTATTTCATTCCCATTTACAATTAAAATAATTGAAGTAAGTCAATTTCGATATTTCATTAGCAATAACTTTTCATGAATGCTTGAGTGAGCGAAGGAAGAATCTAAGCCATAAAATCGTTAAGAAAATTTGGTTGCTTTGGTACACACGTATTACACACGCACAAACACATATCTTCCTTATAGGGAAGTGTTAAAGTTTTCCCTTAACACTTTAATGCTAGTATCCTTAATACAATACAATTTGCAACTTAATACACTTTTGGCTTTTTGGAAATGCAATACTACGTTGAGTTTTAAATCATTTTCCGCACATTTTCATAAAACATTAGGTTGGAAAACAACGCATATAAATGAAACATCAAATTCGAAACAAGAAAATCAGATGAGACGTTTTCTTAGAAAATGAATTGCTAAAATCAAAGTCTATATAATAGTCCATTGCGCTATAAAGAGATGGTAAACAAGCGTGCCAATCAAAGACAATAAAGATTGCAACTGTAAAGGCTTTTGCATATGTAATTAAAGCTACAAGTTCCTTACAAATTGAAAATTTCTTTCATTAAGGATGAAATAAAGTCAAATTTATGGTAAAACCAAAAACACGATATCGTTTCTTGAAGATGGTCGTAAAATGTCTTGCAAAATTTAATATTTATTAACTCCGATCACTGGATCATCAACAAACAAAAAAAGAAGATCACCGTCATCAATGTACTGTCAAAGATTATGTTCGTTGGCCCTGTTTGACATACGGACAACAATAGTCAGAATTTTCCAACCTCTTAATATGCTCGAAAAACAAAACAAAAACAGAACGCAAGTAAAAATGCTATAGTACAACACCGCTCATCATTAAATACCCTGCACGACTTCGCTTAATACAATCATTCATTGAACGACATTTTGAAATAAATTATTATATGGGAATTCATCGAAAAAGTGGTCCACCCATCCATGAATGAAAGCAAGACGGACAGATGGCGAAGCTTAGACAATTACCCTCTTAGGGGCAAATATGCAGAGTAAAGACACCAGTCTCTGAGCACCGTGTTAAGCCTATTCTGAACAACGTCACTGAGATATCACAAGACACAGAGCACTCACAAGTATTTCTGTTTCTTTTGTAATGATTGGTGAGTCAACAATATTGCTTTACTGCAGAATTAATATTAGAGCTCTTTATTGGGGCTATTGCTCCCGGATATCAAATTTGATATCAAGCCACAACAACTAAAGCAAGAAAAGGCATTATTTTCTTTTATGATTAATTGCCGAGCATAATGTCAGAGACCTGCTTCAGGTCATAAGTTCCTTTCCAATTTTGACTTGTGAATATTGTGAATTTTACATTCTAATTTCCAGTCTTGCAGAGTTAGAATTGAAAAAGCCAAATAAAAATAAACACTGCGCTCAGATTCTTGATTCTTAATTAATTATCCGGGCGTTTCATCTCACTATTAAAAATGAAAAAGTTGTATGAAATATATAATAAAAAAAAAAAAAAATTTTGCAAAATTTTTTTTTTTAAATGGCTCTGCTAAATACATGCATACGACCCATCTAAGTTACTATTTTTTTTTTATAAGTGACAACTGATACTTTTTTCCTCGCTGTATTGGGCTGGTTGCGCCCATTTTTGCACTTGCAACTTTTAGGAAATAGTATTTTAATTCAGTTTATTTATCCACCAGCCATAGCTGTTCGTCTGTTGGATATGTTTTTATAGTCCTCATGGTCTGAACCCTGAAACTAGACTAATAACGTTTCAACATCGGCGATTGACCATCGTAACGTAATTGAAATCGTCTAGCCTCAATGAAAATTCTGAAAAAAGAAAGTCGAACTCTTATAAAATCTAATATGATTTAGAATCCAGCTGTCTGTCTTCGCTGTATTTACAATTAGACAGAAAATTAAAATTTTTCTTATGCCCTCTCAAATTAACTTCAATGATCAAATTGACAACGGAGTGTGATCCTCTTGCCAAGCCGCGGTCATAATATTTAGAATATTGAAACAACTGCGATATCATTAGGAAGCTTGATTTAAAAATTTATGGGAATCACTTGAGAGAATCTATAAATTTGCTAACACGGCCAGAGTTGAGAGTTAGAAGTCATTTTTACCTTAGATTCGTCTTAAAACCAAGCTTCACTCTTCATTTGGCTTGCAAATTTTTGTTTTATAGTTTCACCAGAAACAAGTTTAACTTGTTCTTCATGCTTAACTTCGATAAATACATGTAATGTTTACTGAAGGTTCAAGAAACCTTTTACATTTTCAATAAATTCAAATGGCAAAGCATTTCTCTTCTGTCATCTTATATATTGCCGGACCAGTTGATTGTATAGACTTTTTTAACGCTACGAAGTGAACTGTTCAACTTTAGAGTCCTCTAGAAAAACTATACGAACGCTCTGTCCCTTTGACAGTTTTCCTAATAATCATTTCATCAAAAGCTTCATACTAACTTTTCGCAGACAAACCAGGCGACTATACGCATAAGTAAAACAAATAAAATTTAAAAAAAAAAGAAGATAATAACGTGAAGTATTGATTAAAAAGGCAAAAAATCAACCCGCCACGAACCTCTTGGAATATTATACAATTCTCTGGGCTATTATTAGACGCGAAGCTAGTTTTGTTTTGCTTTTCATTTTTTTATTTATTTCTTTTTTTTAATCGATACATAAACACACAACAACAAAAACAACAGTAGCAACAGCTCCAACAGCAAAGTCAGACAACTGGTAAAACCAGTCAAACGATCTTTAGTGTAAAAATCTTAATTTTCGTAGAAGCATCTGTGCGTGTGTATGTGAAGTTACGCGGTACAAGTTAATTGTGTACTAGTGGCTGGCTGAATCGGTCCAGGAAAGTTCAGAAAAAGCAAAAAACCGGTTAAGCAACATTTTGTAAATTACATATTGCAGCACGATTCTCATGCAAATGCACACACACACACACCTAAAAGGTAATTATAAATGTAAGCTTTCCACAATTTTTATATATTTTTTGTTTTATTACCTTTGAAGTTTCGTTGTCAAATTAAATTTTCTTCCCTTCGTTATTAACAGTAATGAGTAAGCTTAAACACCTCATTAATTAATTTTTTATTCGACCTTTTTTTACCTTAACAAAACACTATATCGCTTACATACCATGTGCAGTAGAAACTGTATCGTATGTCTTATTTTTTTTTTTTTTTTTTAACGCTTACACCTTTTCTTTTTCTGTTACTTGTGCTTTACATAGCAGCGTTTATTTACTTAATTATATTCTCCCTTTTTTACTTTATTTTTATTCATCAATTTTTTTTTTTTTTTTTTTTCTTTCTTTCTTTCTTTATGCTTGTGTAACTGGAGTAACTGCAAAATGCTGCATGTTATTAAGTACACTCATACTACTCGTATATATTAACAATATTGCCATTCGTTTATTTATTTCACATTTAAATACAGCAGCTTACTATTATATTACAATAACAATAGAGCACACAAACACGTTAAGACGCGCCGTAAGTTGTATTAAAACATATATATGAAGCACCCATTCTTCGGCACAAAATTAACAGAGGTGTGTATGAACAGCTTCAAGTGAAAATACTGAAAGTAATAACGATAACAATGCTAACCAAAAATTGTAAAAATTAAATTAAGGCCGATTTTTTTAATTTATTTTTAATTAATTAATCCTATGTAAAATAATTTTTTGCTCGTTATTATACATATTTACGTATATTATTTCACACAAATCTCGCGATTTATTCCCGTTTTTATGCAACTCTCTCGTTAAAATTGAAAACAGCGACAATATAAATACAAATATATTTTAATTAATTAATTAATCATAAGTAAGAGTATTTGTGTATTGTTAATAGTTTTCTTCTCAATATTATTTTATATATATTTACGCATATTATTTTCGCACAAACTGCCGATAAGAAATTCTAACCTCCTTTACTACCTTCATTATTCAAAAAATTTTTTAAACTGACTCCCCTCGAAATAAAGTAAAGGCATGCTGGCGAACTTTTTGGCTTTGATGAGAAATTTTACTCTCTTTGGACAAATTTCTATTTCTCAGAGTAAATTTACTTTGCTGTACATTTCATAAGAAGACTAAACTGACTGAAAAAAATCATGTAAACAATTGTTAAAAAAAAAGGTGAATCTCTCTCTTTATTTATTTCTCTTTTTTTTACACATGAGTAAAACTAAATTAATCCGAACTGACTGAAATTGTATGATAAATATTAAAACTAAAGAGAAAATCCGTACAACGAAAACTATGTGAAGAGAAAACATTTTACTCTGAGAAATAGAATTTTATTCTCAGGCGAAGCCAAAAAGCCTTCTCCATGCCATCTATAAGAAATGCACAGCAATGATTCAATTTTGAAATTGATAGATTCTCTCTTTATTTTTATCTCTCTTCATCATACAAAAATTACTCTCAAATAAAAGTTTGCAATAAGCAGGCCAACTGAAGCATTCATGGCGTACAGTTTGTTTTTCTCCCTCTTCTTTTTTGTTAATTCTCTACCACTTAGAACAGATTGTGAAGACATATATTCAAAAGGAAGAGAAATGATTGAGAGTAAAACTTCTGTATGTGTTGAATTATTCTCCTCAATTCTGTTTGTTTGTCGTTTAACGAGTCGGGCACTTCTAATTTTTTCAAAATAAAAGAGAGGAGATGAGATTTCTTTGATTATAACTATTGCCGGCATTGTAATTGTAAATTTTGTTTACTTTTGAGAGGAGATCGCATAGATTACCTGAATTTTTTGTTTATTCGAGTTCCTATAAAACCTTTTTTGTTTAAGATTCAAAGAAAGAAAGATAGATCTCAGATGCTCTCAGATGTAATACTAGACATGCAATTAAATTGAGTAGAATGCACTGGCAGAAAAAATGTACTCATAGAAATTGTTCGAATGTTTGAGTGTATTGCTTTTTGTACAGTCAACACTTTTCGAGTTTCCAAACTGCAATCAAAACCTTAGCTAGATCGTTAAAAAAAGTACCAGGCTACCAAAAAAAAAAAAACACGTGCTTCGGATTTACCGTAGGTATTAACACTTTACGCAGTCTAAAAGATTGAAAAAAGATTGCTCCAAAACCGGTTCGAAGCAAATCATCTTTAACAGAAACGTGGTTTCTATTTATCCCAAGTATTAAATAAGAGAGAACAAAATCCTAATTCGCTGCCGACTTTAATGGATAATCATTGTACAACGCTTACAAAAACAAGATGTTTCAATAACATCTCAAAATCTCTTTTAAAAGACCCGGAAGGCTTTAGAAGACCCACCATGCTCAGGAAATTTCGTAAACTTTTGCCTAACAGATCGAAAAATCGTTTTATTTCCCTTATATGTTTGATTTCAATATGCGATATATTATATTTTCTCTTAATGTAAATTTATTCATAGACTTTATAGGATACTGTTGATTATTTTAAGCTATTGCTGTATAATTTGGAGGCTTCTTAATATGTTGTGTACAGAACTGTGTGTTGTTATTGTTTTGCAAAATAAAAGTCGTATTCTGTAAATATTGATGAATACATTTATTATTGTAGTACAAAACTTTCCAAATCCAAGTGAAAAAGTAATGAAAACAAAAACAATCTCAATAATTAATAGATAGCAACTATCTGAGAGTAACTAGAAATTTATTTTCTCAAATTCCAAGAAAGAGCGTGGGCTTATGCAAAAGAATGTTGCCATGTTAATATATTGAATGGATATTTAGTGCGACTGAAAGAAGCATACTAGTGCACATGAGGTTTATAATATTTTTACTTGTTTCATCATCATAGAATAATGAATGCGGAATATATAACACACTACATTCTAAACGTAAAATTTTATACATGACCATCGTAGACATTTATATACAAAAGTCGAATTTTTTATAATAATTTGTAAACCTCCCTTTACATTAATTGCAATTGTATGATACTCTGACAAAGGAAAATTTCGTATGACTCGTCTACTTATTATATAATTAATCTGCAAATTCATTCAATCCACTGATAATTAAATTTTTGATGGGCGAAACTTTTTTAACAATTCGATTAGAACTGCTTTTCCGAAGTCATTTTATATTGGATTCTGATATGTTTTTTCGTTTTACGGTTGGGTTACGGTAACCACATGTTCTGTCAAATCAGAAGAGTACACTTGCACAAATGTCTTGAATTTGAAGATTTTTCCAACAGATAGGCAGATGGACGGACCTTGCAAAAACATTTCAGCAGTAGACACCCAATAATACGCCCTATAGTGCTATAATAATGTTTAAAATGAATAGTGCCGTATTTGATAATATTAGTTTAATTCCATACAAATGCAATATACTAGGCGACTTTTTTATTTATTCAAGTGTTGATATCATTGAAATTGATTTAAGAGTAAAGATATCATTTTAAAAGAGATTTGTACCGATACCTGTTAAATACGGCTAAATATCGAAACGCTCGAAATTTTGTAACATATTACCGAAAAAATGTTTAATTCATTACATATTTTATAAAATTGAATTAAGGAAGAGATATATATTTTACTTTTTTTTTAATTTCTTTATGTTCATATCGTTATCTTAATATTTCATTACTCTATTTTTAAGTATTATTTCGGAACAGTTTGAACTCATGCAGTTTTTTCTGCAAATGCCTTAAAGTATGCTATGATTTGAACATTGTTTGCTTTAAAAGACTCGTTTATTAAAAGAAAATGGATTAAAAATTTGTGCTTGGTGGTGAAACTATTAAAAAGGTAAGGCAAATAAACCTTGCTCGTGTATAAAGGCGATATATTATGTATACAATATAAACATACATTGTATATGTATATAACTATATAAATATATATATATATATATATATATATTTATAT